>OX457024.1:45296908-45501908 GCA_949752745.1 Protula sp. h YS-2021
AAACTGGTTGATCTAGCTGCATCCCGAAAACAAGTTTAGGTGGAATTTTGTTTATTAAACAGGACAACTTTACTTTCGATGCTCTAGTTGCTAACGGAACAGTCAAATAAATCACTTAACCTTAAGTTAACTTATGTGACTACGGCCATTGGCGGTTTAGAGCGAACTAATTGTAGAGATGATTGGCCAATATTAAGAACCCAATGAAGATTTTTGTGGTTTCTGGTTAGAAGATAAACCTGAAAGACTGGTTTCACACTCAGCGGACAAGTTTTGAGTTTTGATTTTTAACTATTTCGATGAAATTTTACAATTTCGTGTCGCTTTCCTCGTCGACAATGAATACCATAAATAGAAAATATACAAAGAACACTTTCAAGCAATATTTTCGCACAGTTCTGACAAATGTGAAAGGGCGTATAGTATCAAAATAATTTGCTATTTATACCAGTGGGCTTCATCGGATGTGGAGATTGTTTCCGTTTAATCTGCTTGTGCTCTAGTCCTAGATGACTCTTGCTTCCTTCCTAGCAACAGTCATAGTTCCTATAATAGAACATGTCACTGATCTCAATTTTGCAATCTCGGCGCATGACTGGGGCCAATGACGTTATTTTAAAAAATGTGCATCACATAAATGGTCCCATTATAAATTATGGCGCACATTGGTTATGGTCAAATAATAATTTTGAACTGAGAAAAATATATGTTTATATGATCTCGTTGTCCTGGAACGTGCGCCGAAAGATCCATAGCCTCGAAATTTGAGATCAGTGGCCATTTCTATTATAGGTACTGTGACCTTTTCTGACCTGGGCAGACAGAAAAGGTCCACTGGGACTACTCGTACTCTTTCGCACGTAAAACAACGACGGCTGTCTCCTTGATTTTATAGCTCCAAGAAGCCAACAGCTACTGAGGTTCTGCGGAGGGCTTCAAATCCTTGCTATAAAAATATATGCAAGGAAACTACACTCGCTTTGAGGCACCTCGGTGGCGATATTGCAGTATATTAAGATACATACCCAGATTTATGAAGTCTTATGGAGTGCCCTCAAAGAAAATGTCACTTTTTAATGTGTCGTTGAAAACTGAACAGATCTTGATATTTTCATAAAAGAACAAGATTTAGCAATAACCACAAATTCACACAGGCAGACAACTTTTGTTTTCCCCTCGTGCACATGCGTTAATTTATGCTGCAACAGTAAGGCGTTGTTATAAAACAGATGACCTCTGAGGAGATCTACGTTTATGTATAAACACAAAGCAGAAATATTTTACAAAAAGTAGATCCCCCTTACTGAGTATTATTTTCGTGGAATCGCCAACGGGCCTGCAGTGTAAACGGATATTATACAGAATCGACAGATCCCTTCAGAGGTCAGCCGTTTAATAACTACGGTCGATTGGTATGCTGGGTAGAACAAACCAGGAAGATAAACATTTGACAGCTGGCCGATGCCCGTTTTTTTCACCTTTTATGCATAATTTCGAGAAACGCAAGGCATGAGAAATGAGGCCTTGGGTGCACAGAGCGTACATACTGCATGCATTATCTATATATGCCAACATAACGAGGATTGCTGTGCCGACAACGTGCCTCAGAGAATTTCAAATTGACCCCTATGAGCAATACAATGCAACGCGATGTAGCTCTGATAAAGAAATATACAAATATACAAAGTATAAATAATGAAGAGCTGACTTGGAGCTATGATTTTATGGGCATTTTTTTTTTAATTTGATGGTTCCACATGCTAAAACGGCTTGAAAATTTATTTCTGAAGAACAACCGATGCATCTACCCAGCATGCAGATCAAGACAGAGAAATTAGCGTCTACTTTCCGCAGCACCACAGCCTGCTAATTTGAATTTAAACATCAATTATCGCCCAGCCGCAATTCATTGAAAGAAAGATCCTTACCACATATAAGTACGCACTTTTAAGCAAAAAAGTATCATTTCCCCTAAACATAAAGACAAAAACGGAAATCAACGTGCTGAGAGATAGATTTTTTAAAAAATGTAGCATCCAGATCTCGTATTATCGCTCGGGGTAGGGCGCTTTCGATCATGAACAATTAAATTCTCAAAGTGAGTATTCGCATAATCACAATTGCTCTTCCCTTCTCATTGTTGTTCTACTTCATTTCATATAAAATAATTGATGTATTATGGACAGAGTATAAGGAAGGGATCACAGGTACAAAGGAAAATGCCTTAGAATGCCATATGCTGTTTTAGAAAACATTCACCACTAGAGAGGAATGTTTCTGAAAATATACCCAAAAATCTTCATCACGAGAGATAAATAAGGAAAGTCATATTGAAAAAGGGTATAACCGTGAAGATACATACCGTTAAGTTTTGAGTTAATAGTGCGTTTAACTAGAAAAATTTGTAAGACTGGCCGAACCAACTGTGTAATGATATGCAAGAAATAACTAACCTAAGAGTAATACTACCACGGATTTGGTCATAAAAAGAATGCTATTTGCGCTTGCTCTTTGTTTATTTATTTATTATATTTTCCACATCATAGCTAAAATAAAATCAAGATGTCTGTCTTTTTGGAGCATAATTCAAACCATATTGAACCACAAATGCTGTCGGCCTGCCGGTCAGATGTCTTTTAGTACCGGAGTAGGATGGGTAAAGTGTTACACGTCACATGGCGCAAGCACTAATTGCTTGTACTTGTTAGGGACGCATTGGATCGCGGAGTAGAAACAGCGAATGTGAATTAAGTCTATTGCGTAATTATTGTACAAATGCTGTAGTTACATGTTTCGGACTTCCTTCAGGTTTTTAGCATAAAGAGCTAAATAAAAGAACCACTATTTTAATGTAGCATCATGTTTTGAAGTACCAGACACAAAAAAGTTAGCACTAATTGGTGCGTTAATATGGTCTTTTTTAAAGAAAGGTTGATGAAAAGGCTGATGTGCAACAAATTTATCCTCCCTTTCTTGGCCTTGGAGTTAATACATAAATATCAAAGCTAATTTGTTTTTAAAAGACAGAAAATTGAATTCGATAATGAAACCAAATAATTTACTGAGATGGGATGAGTAAACAACGATTCAGTCTGGACTACAGCTTAAAAGTAACAGAACAATATTTCACAAGTTTTTGATGTCACTTTTAATTACAATTTGGTGCTTTGAAAAATTCCAGATTTGCTTTTAAGTTAATTTTTTCCAAATCAATAATGTCAAGTGAAATTAACCCAAATATTTTAGTCAGAGACTGCGTGGTCCAAGCCTGGTAAATCCGTGCAATTGTAAAGCCAAGTTTTAGGTTAATTCATAATTAACGTGATATTTCAGGCAATTCGCGTATTTGCCAGGCATTTCAGGCAGTACACGAATTAGCCCAATACGTTAAGTCAATGCACGAATTAGCGAATTAGCTCTAATTCCAATAGTTCCTGTAACATAGAAGCCATGTGGCTGCTCCTTCTGACTTGGAACAATAAAACAGGACACCAGGTTACGTGAATAACAGTACATGGAAAGAATCAAAATCCATTTTAAATTTACATGGATGCTTTTGACTTTTAAAACGCATTTAGATCGCAGAATAAAGCCTTTTTTCCACGTCACGATAAGGGTTTGACAGGTCATTTCCACACGTCCTTAAAAAAACTTGAATTTCTGTAAAATATTTTTGTTTTCAGGATTTTATATGTATCTTTAATCTTAACACTAAGACCCTGCGTATCTCTCGTGTTGAGCATGCGCACTCGAAACCGATTGTTTTTGACTGCTGCAAACGTTCCAAGAAGGGGAAGATGCATGTGCAAAACATTCATGTGTTACAGTTTGGCGATTTTTTAATGAAAACATTTTTTGCCTTTGTAATAAAAATGTTCTCTAAATCCGCTTCAGGAACACACTGTTCGTACATTATCCTCGTAATGGATTTCTGTCGAGAAAAATTTAGAAAAATTATTATTATAGGTAGTTGGTTGTTGTTGGAAGATGGGAAGTGCAAATTTGAAGTAAGTGAAATTCTTTGTTATGTATCTTTATTTGTTATATTTTTTTCTTTGGCTGGTTATGTGGGAAGACTGCGCCATTCGAACACCTGTTTGTGGTGGGCTTGCCATTCGAACACATCTTTCAATGGCGCGGTCTCCCCACATAACCAACCAAAGAAAAAATAGAACAACAAACAACCAAACAACCAACCAACAATCAATCAACTAATTATCAACCAGTCAACTGACCAACAACCAACCAACAACCAACCACCAACTAACAACAATGGCATGTCCTCTCCAATCCTACATGGTGGAAGAACCATGACACGTTACAGCTGTCACGTGACTAAACATCACATGTTCACAGTTGGTTATATTGGCGCATGCCTTATATCTGCATCCGCCTACGCTGTTTACACAGTTCAAAGATGGCCAGTTCAAAAACATAAAATCTATATAGATCCGATTGAAAATATCGATTTTTCCCCAAAGATAGTCTTGCTGAACGTTTTAGTGAAAGAATGGTTCAAGTTATGCGCTGTTCAAGTTGCCCATATTAGAGGGGGGGGGGGGGGGGAGGTAAAAAAAAACCTCGAAAAAGTTCAGAATTGTATTAAATGTGTAAATATGCAAAATTCACAAAATTTTCCCACGGGGGGGGGGGGGGGGGTAAATTTCCGAGAGGGTGGGGGTAAAAAAAAAACAAAAAATGTTCAGAATCGTCTGAAACATGTAAAATATGCAAAATCACAATATTTTCTCACCCAAAAGTGGGGGGGGGGGGGGGTAAAAAAAAAAACAAAAATGTTCAGGATCGTCTGAAACGTGTAAATATGCAAATATCACAAAACTTTCCCACGGGGGTGGGGGGGGGGGGGGTAAAAAACCAGTTCACAATTGTCTGAAACGGACAAATATGCAAAAATCACAAAATTTCTCAGACGGGGAGGGGGGGGGGGGGTTGACGACTATGTCCTTGGGGGAGAAGGTCTAATTATAGCGATAAACTTCAGATTAATTCATGAATTAACCTCACATTTGAGACAAAACACTTGCTTGCCAGACATTTCAGGCAATACACAAATTGGCCGGGTGTGCAATACAAGACTTAACCGAATTCCAACATTGCGTGTAACATGTATGTAATAGAAACAACTATTGTGAAACTACGATTTTATTTTAACTGAAACATTCAAGTACATAATATTAACAATAAATATAGTTAGTGATATACCTGTATCAAAGACAACTATATTCAACCATTAGTATTTTGTGCAATAGTGACGGAGGCTACCTGATTCATCACTTTCAACTAGTTTTAAATAAATCTAAAAATCTAATCTTGCTGTTGAAACTAGACAATGCGCTGTCTATACCACTGACACTTAGTTCTAGAAATATTCCCAACTCCTGTTTAACACAGCTACAGCAGATGATGAAAAATCACTCATTAGTTTTTATTAAATACATCAGCCTGAAAAAAATTAATGATAAAACAAACCTACGTTTGACACAGCAATATAACGAGAAAGGAAAGCGTAAAAGATGCTACTTTGGACGGACTGCACAATTGTTTTCCTTACGTACGAAGTAACCTTCAATATATCCAACGTGTAACTACCACGTATAACTACCATACGATAAAAACAAAGACACGAGAAAAGGCATTTTTAAACAAAGATTTCACATTAATTTAAAAAAGTGTATATCATGCATTTTTTTCAATAACATTCTGTGAAAAATATCTTCTTTAATTTAAATGACATCCATCTCTTTGAATTAACGATACATACTTTATTTCATATATAATTTTTCGAGTTCAGTAATCATTCAAAACGTCATCCAAGGTGTCTAAACTACTAGAATCTTTTTCATTATCCAGGTCTTTTGCTAAGTCGTCAAATTCTTCTAAATCTGCCTTCAGTCCAGCTACTTCTTCTATCACTTTCTGTTTTACTTGACTTTCACTTTCGTTTCGCACTGTCACCAATATGTCATCGACCAGGGTGTGATGAGTGGACAAGAGTTTTTCAAAATGTTTCGTGTCCTTTGCCATGAGGTTTTTGCGCAAGAACTCCACTTCCCGTGCCAAAATCTGACGGTCTTTCATCAAAGCTGTTTCTCTAGCCAGTAGCGCCAGTAGCTGAACATAGAAACATAGCAAAATGGCGTGGCAAAATATGGCAATATTGCTGAAATTAGAGCCAAAAGTTCGTCGATCAAAAGTAAATAAAACTAGTTTTGACGAAACCCTTGTATTGGAGAATAACATGTCGTACAAATTTTACAACATGTAGAAAATCTAGTATCTTGAAGCTTTGAATTAACAATGTAAAACTCGTGCCTGATTAACAAAACCAACATTTTTAAACAAAAAGGCATGCCGCACTAAATTCACTAATAAAGTTTTTTTTTTTTTAAAAACGTTTTACTGCGTTGCTTCTTATGAATTCTGACACGTCAACCGATACAGAATACAGACTTGACGTTTAGCTCGCTTAGAGCGTTGGGTCTGGTAATCCCAGGGTTTGAATCAAGTCAGGGGTGGTAAGCAGCGGAATGACGTTTGCTCCGATTGCCACAACTAGTATGTAATTGTTTAGATCACCTACCACGAAATTTAAACTGAACACCAATACCACTCTTTCGGCCATACATTAAAAGACAAGTAGAGGATACCTGAGACGATGTATGCAGTCCATGCTCATCCATCTGTTTAATGCGCTGGCGCATTTTCTCCTGCAATATGCCGCCCTGTCTGTGCTGATTCTCCAGCTCATTCAGCCTCCTGAAAGCGCGCTCCAGGCGCATGCGCAGCTGCTCATTGTGCGCCTTTAGCTGTTTGTTGTCTTTTCTGCAAAATGTCACGATTACGCGTTTCAAGTGTTACATTTCATATTATAAACATGCTGATGGAACTGAATTTCTGAATTCTTTATTGAAATGCGTGAATTTATACAATCAGGAAAGTTCGTGTCAAAATTACATGCATAAATTTGTATTTAGAAACAGAATGAGAACTAGTTTTGACTGTCAATACAGAATAAAGAATCGAATTTTCTTGCAGACTAAACGCAATTATAACAACGGTTCAAAAACACCAAACATCACGCAGCAAATTGTAACTTGAGAAAATCGCCCAAAATTCTTGTTACATACAGGTATTATATTCTAATAAAGCTAAGACAAGACCGGATAAGGGACAAAGAACAGTACTTGTATCTGCTGGAGACGTTTTCGAGCTGGGTGGTGAGGCGCGTGCACTCCTCCTGTAGCTTGTGTATGAGGCCCTCGTGGGCACTCATCATCTCCTCCAGCTCTGTGACTGTTTGCGCTGCAAGAAGCCAGCACAACATTTCAAATGCAGACTGAGTACAGTAACAGCAACACGACATACTATACTTGTGTAGAAACCCATGAAGTTACTTTGACAATATCATCGCAGATGCCTTTCCATAAAAGAAAAAGTAAATAAATACATGAGAAAATAACACTATAGAAAGTCATTTATACTTTTTAACAATTTACCCAAACCAAGGCTAGACCTGTTACGTACTTGTACGCAACTGACAGTATTTAGGTGATTGATTGATATCATTGGACAGATTACTTACAGTGCCTGGCCTCTAAGTTATCGATCATGGCGTTCAGTTCTGTCTCGCGTTGCTCCGCCCTCTTCGTCATGCCCTTCAGGTCATCCGTGCGGTTTTTCTCCACTGTCTCCTTTGCCAGCTTGTACAAGTGCGCCTGTGTGCGTTAACATCAGCGCAAATTATTTATTAGGATTCGCAATTTAAAAACAATTTCTTTTTTCGCGGTCGCGGTCACTGACAATGTGGTATGAACTTATTTCTATAGTTCTTATACTGTGAATAATAAGGTGACATACAAACTTATCCATTGATTTTAATGACAGTTAAATGAACTTTTTGGTGGCTGTAGGCGAAACTTCTTTTGAATCATACACATTTGTTGTTACTCAACCAACTGATGTGTCGGTTTTGAGTATGAACATTCCGTTTTTCGGTCACCGATTCCGACTCTTACTTTTTGTGGCACCAGTCTTACAAGACACAATCCTGGCAAAGATAAACAAATTTCTTGCAAGTACTGCAAGGTACTGAGTACGGCGAGTGAGACAGAGAGAGTGCAAGACAGTACTTACTTCTCTTTCAAGCTGCTGTAAGTTATTGGTGAGTGTAATACACTGTTCCTTTGTGTCGACCAGGTCCTGCTCTGCCTTACCAAGCCTCCGCTTAAAATTGTCTCTTTCGCTTTTCAAATTCGCCCTTTCCTGTCAATGGCAATCATTATCAGCCTTGGAATTCGCGCTTGCACGTGATGAGTACTTTTTCAATCAAGTTGACACAAACTTTCTTTCACAGCTTTATGCCCTACCTTCCATTTTACTCAAGATGCATTCACTTTTTTTAGCATCCAGTGAGGAAAAATTAACCGATGACCACAAGTTGAATCTTTGATAATAATTCATAATGCACATATCAAAACATGCAAGTGAACCATACATATTTTGCGTTTAATCAGTCAAAACTGTTTAACCACACCTTAACTTCCGGCCCCTCACCTGTTCCATCTCGCGTTCGTTTTGTTCCACCAGGCGTTTGAGTTTAGACATTTCGCGCACGGCCGTGTTCCTCTCCAGTGTGGCGTGCGTCATCGACATCTTCATGGAATCGGTGGCCTGCCAACAGAACGCACCCCCGTTCTTAATAATAATGCAGAGTATTTGTCTGTGCTAGAAAAGTCTTATGCTGGAACCAGAGATCCCGGCATCATGACTTTGCAGCACAATTCAAAATTTTAAGATCGTAAAATTATATAACTGGCGTTAGTTAAGATTTTAGTCTTTTAGAGAATTTTTCCGCCAATTTATTCCGGATTACGAAAAATAGTAACAGCCAGGTAAGTACCAATGACCGCTATATTTAGCTAGATTCAAGACAATAAGGCCATCTCTCCGGCGTAAGTTACGATTTTACTGGGAAATTGCTAGTTTTTTGGCCAATATTTCCGCCAATATTTGGCGAATTGCCAAAAAATAAAAAAAAATGTAACAGCCAGGTAAGTACTTATGTCCACTACCTTCAACCAAAATTTCAAGACATTCAAGCTAAAAACCTAGGAGATTTTTCAGCTTAAACGGGTACATAGCACATACCTTCATCAACTGTTATAGCTCCAGCTTCTGTAGAAGCTCGGGTTAAAAACAAGAATCGTTTGTTAAATTTGTTATTTTCATACACATTGTTGCTTTCATTTGTAAACAGTGACACAAGACCTGTACACACCGATTCACAGGTCTGTACACAGTGACACAAGACCTGTACACACCGATTCACAGGTCTGTAGTGTTCTGAAGCGAAATTTACCTTTCCGTAGTCTATGTCAAAATTATCAAGTTGAGAGCGGGCGACTTCTAGTTCAGACATGAGTTGTACTTTATCGCGAGTGGTTTTCTCCAGCTGATTCTGAGTCTCGACAAACGCCGCCGTAAGATCTTTGATCTGCAAGTAAAGTCATCAATGCTCAACGCGGTGCAAAAAAAAAAATCGACTCAATATTCAACCATTCGTTAGCTTGCGCATATAAGCTGACTCGATGGAGTCTCGAATGGGCAACGACAGAAAATAAATTAAAAAAAATGACAGAAAATAAACTAAATCACAATGCCTCTAGATGTCTTGCTATAAGTCCATCTATTCTGGATATTTTTTAAAACAGTTGATTACAACTTCAGAGTTCAAAACCTCGCTGCAATTAATCAAAACCATTAGTCCGTGTGTAAACGTAAAATATCCAGACATCAAAGACCGTGTTATCGTAAAAAAATCCGACACATCAAAGACCGTGTTATCGTAAAACATCCGACACATCAAAGACCGTGTTATCGTTCCACATCGCAAAAAAAAAAAAAAAAAGACTCGAGTGATCTTACTTGCTGCATGTAATCGTAAACATAACACACATCAAAGACTTGCATTTTTTTCTTCTAAAAATAGGCAAATCTGCATTTAATTTCTTTAAATCGGGAACTGTCCTAGTCGGCTAGTGTCCGCGTAGGGAATTGTCCTAGTCGCCAAGTCCAAGTCGGGAGTTCTCAGGGTTACCTACGTTAGGACTTAACCTCCAGATTTGCGCCGATCACAATGAAAGTACAAAAGCTGTCTTCAGAAATATGATTTCCAGTCTCCTTTCTTTTTACAACATAGCGTATCCTGTGTTCTATCCTGCAATATATCTTTTTGTTACTTTCGACCAGCAACAAACTGGGTAAAAAAACCGGACACGTTTTTTCCTGCCACTCACTTTGACATTGAGTTCCTCTCTCTCTTCCTGGCATTCTTTTCTCGCAAGCTCTCGCTCCTCCGTGAGCTTGCGCGTGATTTCGACCACGTGTTCCTCCATACGTCCGCGCATATTACTTAGCTCTTCCTTCAACTGCTCTTTCTGAATCAACGCCTGCGAACGCAACAAGATAATGAGTGAACACTTTCCCTTATACTTGTGCTAATTTTTTTTTTAGAAAAAGAAATAGACACTACTATATAAGCCTTGTTTTTAATAACGATAGAAACTTGAAGATTTTTATTTGAGAATAAAGACGGTCAAACTTTTAAAAGCGTTTTGTTAAATCTTGATCACTTTCCTAGGAAATTCACACTTGCTACACATCAATCACGAAACCCTGTATTCCATTTATTAAGAAACGAAACCACACACAAAGACTTTTAGTTTTTTTCTCCACCACTGCATTAAAATGATTCAAACACTTTTTTCACATAAAGTTCATTCCTTTTAATCCAAACTAATAGTTTACCCCAGAAGATGAGATTATTATGTAGGAACGATAACATTAACTTTGACTGAGCATTTCGAACATTAAACAAAGCTAATCTGGGTGGCGGACGCCTTCACCTGCGTCTGTTCTAGCTGCGCCTGTTCCACCATCTCCACGGCACGCTTGATTTGTTGATATGCGTCCTCTTCCTTCTGTTTCATGCCTTCATACTTGGACTTCATCATTGCCAGCTGACTTGTCAAATCGTCGCGTTCCCTAAAGTCAATTAAGCTCGCCCACTTCAGACAATGTACTTTGTTTACCACTTGATTGTTTACTTTTTGTTTTGTCTCTTGTTGTTTTTTTTTTTTTTTCAAAATTATTGTACTTTGAAATCAGAATAACACAGTAGGCATTTTAAATGGTTTTAAATTTTCTGTCATAAGTAGGCTAAATCACATTTAGAATATTTTCAGTTCATTTTCGTGATACAGCGTTTTGATAAGCTTCAAATACAGTATTTAGTTGCGTCAATTTAATCTCAAACACTAAGTTTACAATTCCATTCGTTTTGCTTCAATAGTTATCCGTTTGTATCTTTTCTACATCACCTGTTTATTCAACAAAAAAAAAATTATCCTAAATTAGCAAGGAATTTCAGTTTTGCATTGTAGAACTCACTTTGTAAGTCGCTCCACGCTTCGTTTCTGTGTATATGCGACAGAGGGTGGTAAAACGGCATCGTTCTGCGCACACTTCACGCACAGGCCTCCCGCTAGGCCGATCAGATCTGGATCGGCAGATCCCTGCAGTGTCTCCAGTATGCGGATCCTGGCTTGCAATTCCGACACCTGATGGTCGTATTTGTCGTTGTCCTCCCTGAGCGACGCAAAAAAAAATAATGAAAAATATATAAATACTACTACTACTACCACTACTAACAACTAGAAAGTCTGTTTTTCCTAAAGCTCAAAAAGGGATAGGTCTCCCCCAGCGCCACAGTCTGTCAAAGAGACACACTTCTAGCTTGAAACAATTCTACATTAGATGACAAATCTAAAAAATTAGGCCAGAAGTCGAAATATGGCCGAATAAAAAAAATAAATATATAGGAACTAGTTGTATGTCATAGGCAACCCATGCTGAAAATCGCTGCTGACAGACGAATATGCATTGCGAAATGTTGAAGTCAAAAATTTAAAAAATTCGGCAAAAATCGATATGAAAAATAAATATATGGGCATAATCTGTAGGTTATAAGCAACACGTGTGTACAATTTTTTTGAAATCGGCTGCCTCGTTACTGAGAAATCGCTGCTGACCAAAAACAAAATATGCCTCCCCCAGGGGGAGATATATAGAACAAGATAATAATATCTTGTTCAGGAAATACTGGAGCAGCACTTCAGAAGAAGACTCAAGTACTGAAGAGAATTATTAAAATTGTTCATGCTTATGTTTTTCAAAGTAGAATTACCTCGCAGCCTTGAGTTCTGTTTCTAGCCTCGAAGCTTTAGCAGTGTGTAAAGCTGTAATACGTTCCTTCAATAGAAAACAAAATCAACAATTTTACATTGTCGACCTGGTCTTTTGCGTACTAAATATGACTCAAAGCGAATTATGGCCTGCATCCAACTCAATTTCAATGACTGCAATCGATGCAATGTCGTACAAGGAACCTCAATTCTTATTGATTTTTGTTATCCATGTTACTGGGACATCAAGAACATTCCACTGTAGACATTTAGTGAAAAATGGGTGTTTTTTTTTATCTCCGCCTCATTAGAAACACAGATTACGTGTCCACCATAAGCAACACCAGCAACCTTATACCGCTTTATTGACTACGCCGTACACATTATCAAAAATACAAAAACGCTCAAAGAGATGGCACAAATCGCAATATTACTAATATAAATAATTCGCATATGCCAAAATCTACACTATAATATTGACCAAAGCCAAAAATGTATACACCAAAGCAACCAACCAATTCGCTCTGCCACTTGCTGGCGTCTTGCTTGGTCATCCCGCGGTTACCCCTCTCCTGCACTGTGATGCGTTCTGTCACCACCTCATCTCGCGTAAGCTTCAAGAAATAAATTGCTATATTAAAAAAAAAAAAGAAAAAAAAAAAAAAAAAAAACAACAAACGAAAAGCGGTCATACAAAATAAGCTGTTGAACAATTTAATATGAGCTGAACTGCAGTTTCGACGTAAAGACATTTTGCGTATATCTTGTATATCTGCTTTTGTTTTCACTCTTTTTAAAAGAAAAATAATTGTTGCTTAAACGATGCAGTAAATGCGTTACCCCCGGGACTTCGATGCCCCCGTCTAGTATATCGGCAATGGCATTACGCTTGATTTCCTCGTGGAGAAGTCTGTTTTCTTCCACCAGTTCCAAAACTTTGAGCTTCAATGTCTGAGTTTCGTCCTGAAATGTTTCAAAACGTGATTTTCTAAAACGCGATTAATACAAAGAATTGCGAAATAAAATGTGGACAAAAGATAGAACAGACTGAAGGAGATTTTTCGTTTAATTTTTCTATTATTTTTAAGTGGTCATTATTCTGCAACGAAAATGGATGCTAAAGAAACTTGCCCTGATGTATTTATTTTCAATCTCTAACTGCTGCATAAGTGACGTTTGGCTCTGGAGAATGTTAGCACAGTCTTCGGGCGTGGGTAGATCCCTGACCGGAAATCCATAACCAAAAGCTATGTTATCGGCAGTCGGCACTGGGTACGTGTACATGCCCGTATCCGGTTGACTCAGAGAACCAGTCTAAAACAAATCCGTATTTCGTTATTTTAATTTCCATCTTATTCATCTTCCACCAACACCTGTATACCAAAGTCACGGGTTTGCAAAACAACACTTGCAGGCAATTCATGCTTGTATGAATACATCGAAAGCAGCATCACATATTTTTATTGTTTAACTGTCTTGGCATCCCAAAAGAAAACTTTGGCAGATACCTACTCACAGTTTCAAATAAGTAACTTAGAAAAAGAACTCTATTTGTTTTTTATACTTATGGTAATTGAACCTACCCCTCTCGGTGTAAACTGCACATTTCTGCGTTCCTCATAGCGTATACTCTCGTGCTTATTGAGCATGGTCTTGAGCCGATTCACGGCCACTCCATACGTGTAGTCACTGTGCTCCGTTGGTCGTATCTTTTCCCAAGGCGTCGAGATCCTTGGCGTGGACCTTAAATTGAAATCAAATTCTTCAAATTGTGCACTAAATTTACTTTAATGTATAACATGATTACGAAATTTCTGTTCATAATTATACGAAAGAAATTGCCAAAAAGTACAGAAACTGTCTTTCATTTCTCTCCTTTTTTCAAAACATTTCTAATCAAGTTAAAAAAATCGATAACTTGACATTCAACGACACACATAATTAAAAGGACACAATTGTATTTTACCAGTTGCCCTATGCCGCATGAATAAGTGCTAAATGTTCACAATTTAGACTGTAATGCATTATTTTCACATCGAGAGTATTAAAGAAACAAATACAGCATCATGCTCACAAAGCAGATAGGTTACATTGCATTATTCTCATGGAACATCTTAAATTGCCTCAGCCACATATGAGTTAAAGGGCCTCGTGCATACAGCACAGGAAGGTTGAACGGCGCCATGCAAATGTTACAGGTGGGTCAAATGGCGCCATGCTCACTCTACACATTCATGCTCAAGCGACAGGTGAGTTACACGACGCCACGCTGATGGTACATGCAGGTGATATGACGTCACGCTGATGGTACACGTAGGTGATATGACGTCACGCTCATGGTACACGTAGGTTACACAGCGTCATGCTGATGATACACGCGTGTTAAATGGCTTTATGCTTATGGCGCTGCTGGGTTACATGACTTCATGTTTATGGCGTTGGTGGGTTACATGGCTTCATGTTTATGGCGTTGGTGGGTTACATGGCTTCATGTTTATGGCGTTGGTGGGTTACATGGCTTCATGTTTATGGCGTTGGTGGGTTACATTGCTTCATGTTTATGGCGTTGGTGGGTTACATGGCTTCATGCTTATGGCGTTGGTGGGTTTTATGGCTTCATGCTTGTGGCGCTGGTGGCTTACACGGCTTCATGCTTTTGGCACATATGTGTTGAATGGCGTCACTCTCACACCACAGTTTGGCTGAATGGCGTTTTGGTCATGCTACAACCCAACGAAATCTTCATCAGACCGAAGAACAGTCAACCAGGAATCGACCCGCATAGGCTGCTATGTTTTCATAGCTCCAGCACTAGAAGAAAGGTCAGTTTACCTTGTTCTGGTGCGAGGGGAAGCGTCCATACTTCGGGGGCTATGTGACCGGGCCCGTCTCCTGGCGGGGCTTACGCCGGGCTCCGTTTCCAAACTCCTCCTTAAATCTTGATAAGTTTCTGTGGCTCTCTCTGAAATGACATTAAATTAAGAAAATTTAAAAACGCATATCAAGAAGAAATATCGCAAAACAGCTGATTCTCAGTACCTGGATGATAGGCCAGTTAATGGATATTTTATTACCAGTCCTGGTGAGTAGTGAGAGCTAGACTGGCAGGACAGGGTGGTCCTGTGGGATTGTTGGGTTTGATTGGACGGGTCATTTGGCCCAGTTCAGAGGTCGGACGACCGTTTGGTCAGGTACAAGAAGTCAATTCACGGTTTTGACTGCCTATGCTCAGTGGGGGGGGGGGGGGGGGGAACGCGCAGGTTTCAAGTGGGAATGAAAGTACACAGCAACAGCAAGAAAAACACTAAAAAATGATTTTCTCTCCCATGACGTATCAGTAAGTTGTTAGACTTCATTGAAATGTAGGAAAAAGTTATTCATGACATTATTATAATTATTGGGCGGCAATTTATGCTTCTTATCAATTTAGTTTTTTTTTTATTTGCCGCAGCAAAACCCCACCGAGCAACATGTAAAAGAACAGGTAACAATTTATGCTTCTTATTAATTTAGTTTTTTTTTATTTGCCGCAGCACAACCCCACCGAGCAACATGTAAAAGAACAGGTAACAGCGTTTATAATCCTTACGTACTAAGTTCCTACACGCGCTATCAGCCTATGCTGTAATGGAAAGAAAAAGATGATGACTACGGTAAACGGAAAGGTGAATTTGGCTATGAATAGTCTACTTGCGACTGCCCTGAAACATCGGACCTCGTGGTTTGAAGCATACCTTATATTTGACATTTTTCACTACATTTATTTCTGGCATAGAAACGAACACTTTTCATGTTTTCCCATACCGATATTGCAAATGAAGGGAGTTAAATGTTGAAACCTGTTACACGAGTATCTGCAATCAGACTGGAGCAAGCAATCAGAGGATTGCACTGAATTTATTGCAATGAAACAGAAGAAATATCTTGTTTTTAACCATAACAATATACAGATTGCCCTGATAAATATACATACTTGTCTTTTACACACGGCATCTTTCATAACACAGTGTCTGCTCTACCTATATTGTGCTATCGTCCAAAAGTTCAGTTTTGCCTTTCGACCGATTTTACCCCGCTGAACTCTAGGTCCGAGTCAGCTCTTCAGTGACTTCGTGTTTATCTCTATCAGAACTACGAAGCCTTCAATTGCTCCGCTAATAGGGATCAACTGCATATGTTCTGAGACACAAATCCTCCATACCAATCCCTATTATTCAAACATTGCTAAAGTTCATACACAGTATACCCTTTTTGCAAAATAAGCACAATTTGATGGGCTGCTATTTTATTTCTTCGTTAAAGTGAAGAAAAGCTAGCTTTCGTTCACCAGTCAGCTGTCTGCTTACGTTCTGTTTTTCAAATGTCATGTGACCAATATGATTACAAATTCAAATAAAGCGTAATTATCTGTAAAGCACACACTTAAATAATTGATAGATACATAATTCAGCACAAATTCATTCTTTACACACGCAATATTTAACTTTTAATTTCTTCCATACTTTTTGAAACATCAATTCCAAAGTTTTGGGACCCAAAATTTGGGTGAATATTTACACAATTTATTGTTACTTTTTACGTGACTAGCCATGCTCCTTATATGTAAACTAATTTCAGTTATTGCCGGAGAAGTGTTATTTCCGTATTTTTTAAAGATGCCTCAAAGCGAGCGCAGTTGACTTGCATTAAATAGTGAGGAATTAAGGCAGTACGGCGAATTCCAGTAGCTAGCCACTTCTTGTGGCTAGATGACCTCGTAATACATACACAAAAAGAGTGTATGTATATAAGTGATTTTGATGTATTTCTCTATCGACTTCTGTTTCCCTGCTTCTATGCTTATTCCAAAAAACTGGATCCTGTTTATCATGACACTCGTGGACGAAACTGTGAATCGGCTTATCGACCAATCTGGGCCCCTACTCGAGTTTTCCCTCGTAATGAGCATTCTAGCTTCAAGAAGCGATCCGCTACAGAGGTTCGGCGGAGCGCTTCAATCCAGGAGTGGTGTTCTGCTCCCCAGATAGCAGATATACGTAGGGCCTACGTAGGGCTCCGTAGGCTCAATGTAGGAACCGTAGGCATAGGTTTTCGCACGTCGGCCCTATTTAGGCCCTACGATTCTTACCCTACGTGGGCTGGCCTTGGGCGGTCTACCGCAGGGACTACCTTGTAAGCCTATCATAGATTTTGAGCACAATATCGCTCACCGAAAACGCCGCCATTTTAATGATGCTGAGTGAAAATACCAGACCGAGTAGGTTCAAATTACATTTTGAAAAGGCGCGATGTGTTTTTTCTTAGCATAATAGAGAAGTAGACATGGAACTGATCTTTGTCCAAGTTTCAATGTCTAGATGACTTGTTAATTAATGATAATCATTTGAATAATTCATAACAAGAACAACGTCGGGCCTTTGTAGGAACGTTACATCCGACCTATGTAGGTCAAGCATAGGTAACGTAGACACAAACTACATTGGGCCAACGTAGGGCCTATTAATCGGGCCTACGTAGGGCCGATGAGCAAAACTACGTCGGGCCTACGTAGGCAACTTACATTGGGCCTACGTAGACTGTAGGCAAAAAAAAAACGACGTTGGTCCTACATAGGGCCAACGTCTGTCTGCTATCTGGGTCTGTCCTAGCTCCAAGAAGCCCTCCGCTACTGGGTTTCGGCGCATAAATATACCAAGTAAAAATAATGAAGAGCTGACTTGGAGCTACTGATAAATAAATATACCAAGTATAAATAATGAAGAGCTGACTTGGAGCTCGGTCTGTCCTTACTTTAAAGGATGTCCTTATTTTTTGAAAATAAAGATATAAAAGCTATTCTGCTCTATCCTCAAACTTAACAAAGTCTTTCAAAAATAAGGATAAAAATTAAGGATGAACCATCTAATCTCAAGAATAAGGACATCCTTAAAAATAAGGACAGAGCAGAATACCACTCCAGAGCAGAATACCACTCCTGCTGACCTGGAGCGTTTAGCTACAAAAAGCCCTCCGCTACCGAGTTTCGGCGCATAAATATACCAAGTATAAATAATGAAGAGCTGACTTGGAGCTAAATAAATATATCAAGTATAAATAATGAAGAGCTGACTTAGAGCTAGGAGCGTCAGAGGTGTACTCATAAGCCAAATCACACTTTGGGCGTTCCTAATAAAAATGCGCAAAAATTCCTGCGTTTCGAATAAAATAACCGGGTAAAAAATGAAAGAAATGATAGAGAGATTTGGCCTAAATGTCAAATTTCTCTTGCACCAAAGAGCAATCGGGTTTTTAACAACCCGTTTGATATTTTAAAAACTTATTAAAAGTTTTAACAAATGGTTTCAAGTTTCATTTTCTTTTATGTTCCGAGTATGAGCTGTTTTTGATATATTTATTCCATATTTTTCTATCATTTCTTTCAGTTCTTTACCCGGTTCCCACGCAGCCGAAATTCAAAATTCTTGCGCATTTTATTCGAAACACCGAAAGTGTGATTTAGCTTATACACTTGAACATTATACGAGTACTGGACGAATCGGGTGTTTTGCAACTAGAGTTACCTCTGACTGAGCGATGAAACTCGCTGTAGGAATCTTCCAAATTTTCATTTGTAACATGTGACATGGTTTCCTTTGTTATTTCTTTGGAGCATACATTTTCCGAAGTCCCACAAACCTGTTTGCATTCGAAACTTCGAAGGACTCTACATTGAACTAAAATCTGCGCTGAAATGTTACTTGAAGATAATTCTATGAAATCATTCAGACTGCGTGGCAGACATGCAACATTTGCAAACATTTCTTTTGGAATATGTATAGAAAAAATCACGCAAATATGATTCAACAAAAAAGTAATGAGTTAGAGAAAAATTGAACTGTTCATCAAACACACAATATGTCTTTGTCAAGAATAACCCGATTCAGGTTCATCTGTGGTAATTAGGGGATGAAAAACATGGGTGGTAAACGAGAAAAATATCTGACTGACTTTTGAAATGCAATTCGAATGGGATTCAAAACATTCATTATGTCATAAATAAATCTTTTTACTTCTCAATAATCTTTTGACATGCAAAAAAGATTTCTTATGTATTTCTTTTAGTTTTATCCCCACTCAGGTCATGAAAATGTCGATACAAGATAATGTTTGATAGGCTTTCCAACCTTAAGGTTAAATACTCATCAACTGCAGACTATTTCCAAAAAAAAGCTGGCGAATTGAGAAGGGACTTGTTTGCCTTGTCCATAGTAGGGTATAAATGGGGGTTCTGGGTCACTTGATGACGTCATACTGTCTGGAAGTGACGTCATCATGTCTGGACCGGAAGTGCTGTCTAGACCGGAAGTGCTGTCTAGACCGGAAGTGCTGTCTGGAGTGGAAGTGACGTCATCATGTCTGGACCGGAAGTGACATCATGATGTCTGGACCGGAAGTGACGTCATGATGTCTGGACCGGAAGTCATGATAAGCGTTAGGATAGGCGCGACCATGTGTGACGTCATCATGACGTCATACTGAGATGATGCTGTCTGGAGCGAAAGTGGTTTGGCCGAGTCAATCAACATGAAGCCAATGAACCCGACCTGTCAATCAACATGAAGCCAACGAACCCGACCCCCCCCCCCTAGGACATACTATGTACCGACCCCCCCCCCTAGGACATACTATGTACCGACCCCCCCCCCCCAGGACATACTATGTACCGACCCCCCCCCCCCTAGGACATACTATGTACCGACCCCCCCCCCCCCCCTAGGACATACTATGTACCGACCCCCCCCCCCTAGGACATACTATGTACCGACCCCCCCCCCCAGGAGAGCACCAAAAAAATTTTGTCGAATCAGCATGATAAAATCCTATATAAGTGTGGTGTCTCAAGGCTTAGAGACATTGTCAGACACATCATGGATAACACACCAGCTATCATCATTGATGACTTAACAGCGTTTCAAGCGAATGAATCTGTTTGCATCTGGGTAAATATGCGTGATGAAGCTGAAGCAGCTGATATTACATATGCTTTGAAGGAGGTGCTACAATTTCCAACTCAGATCACTGCAGTGAAGCCTGACGTAGTAATTACATTTATGTGGAACAACCGCATAGTAACACTGACTCAACGATACTGCAAGTGTCAAGTGTGGTTGGAATATGAGGGACAACCCCATAACTGCTGCTAATATATACTAAAATATTTCGGGCCCTTTTAAGGGCCATCCTATATTATGAAATGAAGCAAAACATGTTTGTGTGTGTGTGTGTGAGAATACATTTTATCACATTTCAGGTCTAGTTGGCGGATGAATACCATTTGACAGACCATTTAACTTCACCGTCAGTTAACTTCACCGCTAGATGTCTCTGCTGTGTAGCAGTGCAGCTGTACAACTTCACAACTGTAAGTAAGACATTCATATACACAAGTAAAATTCTGCTGAGTCAGCAATTTTAACATTTTGGAACAAGTTTGAAAAGTTACACACCATATTTTGATTACATGGAAGTAGCATAAAAGCATGAGTGAAACATGTCAACTAGTCAACTAGTGATACATTCTGCTGAGTCAACACACCATTGAAGTGGTATAAAAGGAAGAGTGAAACGTATATTTTACTTCATTTCAGTTCCAGCAGTTGAAGAAGCAACAACGATGGCACCAGTCTACTGTCATGATTGTGATGTGACATTTCCATCTCTGGAAGTGTTCGTGACACATACATGCAAACCAGCTAGGATGAAACGTGCTCATGAAGAGCTTGTTGAGCAGATTGAAGCCAAGAGACGAAAGACCGTACAAGATGGTGTTGACAGACCTGATCCAGTCCTCTGCTGTAAATGCGTCAAGATATTTTCATCTTTGGATGCATTTGAGACACATGCATGTGCTGAGATGGAAAATGTGTCTCATGAAGAACAAAGAAAGAAAGAGACAGTGCAAGTAGGCAGAGGCAGAAGAGTGAGTCTTGGTGAAAACGCGCAGGAAAGACGGTTTGAGCCTGAAGATGGATCAGATTTGCTACTTGAAATGCGACAACAAGAGAACCGAATCAAGAGACATTTGCTAGAAACGTTAAACCGTGGTATGAAATGGTACATTGTCGTGCATGCACGCTTCAAGAAAATGACACCAAATGTTGAAGGCGTGATGGTAGAACAAGTGGATAATGCCTTCATCAGTAGTCCAACGTATGCAGCATACAATCCAACAGATATTGAGAAGGACTTGCCAGAAGCCTATAAAGAATTATTTACCAGGTTTGATGAACATGAGCGACAAGGTTCTGGCTGGGTGTTGGATAACATATTATTCATTGAAGTGCATACAGCGACGTCAGCACCATTGGAAGCAAGCAGTTTTATCCCACTACCGAAGAAAGTAAAGAATACAAAGGCGGTGTTAAACATTCAGAATAAAGACAACAAGTGCTTCTTATGGTCTGTATTGGCTCACCTTCACCCTTCAACAAACAGTCCTTGCCGCGTGAGTCATTACACACCATTTGAGAACGAATTGAAGGTGGAAGGCATGACATTTCCAACACCGATTACAGACATTCCAAAGTTTGAAAAGGAGAATGATGTGTCCATTAACGTGTTTGGATATGAACATGATGTCGTTGTTCCCATACAACTCAGCCGAAACACCAGCGCCAACAGCGCCAACAGTGCGAGAGAAATCAACTTGCTTTTGATTAGCAATGACAAGACAAGACATTATTGCCTCATCAAGAATTTCAGCAGACTGATGGCTTATCGATCAAAGCATAAGGCTGCAGCATTTTATTGTTTCAACTGTCTTCACGGGTTTATACGACAAGATCTGTTAGACAAGCATCGTGAAGTGTGTGGCAAGCATGGCGCACAACGTTTATCATTTCCCAAGGAACCCTTCATCAAGTTCAAGAATGTAGCCAAACAACAGCGAGCGCCGTTTGTCATTTATGCAGACTTTGAATGTTTCACGAAAAAGCATGAAGGAGACAAGTATCAACATCATCGTCCAAACAGCTTTGCCTACGTGGTTGTCAGCCAGTATGATACACGTGCTCCAGTCGTATATCGAGGCGATAATGCTGTGAAAGTCTTTTTAGACCATATGGTATATGAACGTGATCGTATTGTGCATGGTCTACAGCAGAAAAAGAAAATAGTCATGACTTGTGAAGATGAAGAGCATTATAAGAACGCCACAGATTGCTACATTTGTCATGAGCCTCTAGGAGCAGATCGTGTGAGAGATCATGATCATATCAATGGCAAATACCGCGGAGCTGCACATAATGAATGCAATTTACAATTTCGATTTCGAAAAGATCAGCAGGATGTTGAAGATTCTTTCATCATTCCTGTCTTTTTCCACAATTTACGAGGCTATGACAGTCATTTGATCATGGAAGAAATTGGAAAGTTCAAAAACGAAAGGATTACAGTCATTCCCAACACCGTTGAGAAATATATTACATTCACCATGAGCAATCTGAAATTTACAGACAGCTTTCAGTTCATGAGTACTTCTCTACAGAAGTTGGTCTCCAACCTGGCAGCAGAAGGGAAAGACAACTTTTATCACATGACGTCACACATTCACGATAGCGACCAACAAGAGTTACTGTTGAGAAAGGGAGTGTACCCTTATGATTACGTGGATGAGCCATCCAAGTTTGCTGAAACACAACTGCCGTCCAAGGACAAGTTTTACAGTCTACTCAGTGAAGAAGACATTAGCGATGAGGATTATGCGCATGCGCAGAAGGTGTGGGAGACATTCCACTGTACTACATTTGGCGAATACCATGACTTGTACCTGAAATCAGATGTGTTGCTGCTGGCTGACGTGTTTGAAAACTTTCGTCACGTATGTCTCAACACGTATGAATTGGATCCTGCTCACTACTATACAGCGCCAGGACTGTCGTGGGATGCCATGTTGAAAGCGACAAAGGTGAAATTGGAATTGATCAACGACATTGACATGTACCAAATGGTTGAACAAGGTTTACGTGGAGGAATATCTGTCATCACACACAAGTATGCGAAAGCAAATAACCCCTACGTAGCAGATTACGATCCCTTGAAACCAACCAACTACTTGACTTACCTGGATGCAAACAACTTGTATGGCTGGGCTATGTCGCAAAGCATGCCGGAAAGTGGATTTATGTGGGTGAGCGAGCCAGAATCCATTGACTTTATGGATGTGGATGAAGATGACGAGATTGGATACATTTTAGAAGTGGATTTGGAATACCCATATTCAATTCATGATCATCATAATCACTACCCAGTGGCTCCAGAACGGAAATGTGTGAAAGTGGGAGAATTGTCAAAACATAGTCAGAAGCTACGGAAAGATCTAAACATGAAAGGCAAACCTAGTGAAAAGCTCATTCCCAACTTGTGTGACAAGAAGAAATATGTGCTTCATTATAGAAATTTACAGCAATATGTCTCACTGGGATTGAAAGTCACGAAGGTGCATCGTGCCATCATGTTTGCACAGAGCAAATGGTTGGCAAAATACATCTCCTTGAACACGGAAAAGAGAAAGTTGGCCAAGAACCCGTTTGAGAAAGACTTCTTCAAATTGATGAACAACTCGGTGTTTGGCAAAACCATGGAAAATGTAAGAAAGCGCATGAATGTGGAACTTGTTCACCAGGAAAAGCGGTTCAAGAAACTTGTAGCCAAACCTTCCTTCCACAAATTTAGAATTTTCAACGAAGATTTGACCGCGGTACATTTGCGCAAAGTGGATCTGCTTCTGGATAAACCCATTCAAGTTGGGTTCACCATTCTCGACCTCAGCAAAGTGCTCATGTTCCACTTTCATTACAACTACATCATGACCAAGTATCCCAACGCCAAACTCTTGTTCAGCGACACCGACAGTCTATGTTATGACATAGAAACGGAAGATATATACAAAGACATGCAGGAAGATGCTGACTTGTTCGACACAAGTGACTATCCGCCAGATCATTTCCTACATTCCAACGTGAACAATAAAGTGCTTGGGAAAATGAAAGATGAGACGGCGGGCATTCCCATTGAAGAGTTTGTTGGACTTCGGCCGAAAATGTATAGTATGATGTATGGTGGGAAAGAAAAACGTACGGCCAAAGGCATCACTCGCGCGTGTCAAAGACGGATGAAACATCAGCAGTATAGAGACAGTTTGTTCAACCAAACGCAAACGATGACTACAGGACACATCATTCGAAGTCATAACCACCAGATCTTCTCGGAGAAGTTGAGGAAAGTGGCTCTCTCTCCCTTTGATGACAAGCGATATGTGATGAGTGATGGCTATTCCACTTTGGCGCATGGGCATTACAGTATATAAGGGGGAGACACTTCAACTTGAGAGTTAGTTGTGGTGTGAACACTGAAGCGTCAACATGAAAAGATCTGCACCAACGGATATGGATACTCTAGCAGATACGGTGAAAGACATGAAAGTGAAACATCCTGATACTACCATTAAGAAATTAAAAGTGGAGACGACGGTACCAACACCACAGTCGTGGGATGGAATGCTTTCTCTAGGCAATGGAAAGTATATCAAGATTATGAAACAAAGTAATGAAGGTGTGGTAAACATTCGCAAATACCTCAGAGATGAGGGGACTGGAAAAAACCGTCCAACGAAAAAGGGTATCTTGCTGACAATACCTGAATGGAAAATGATGAAGAAGCAGGTGAAAGAAGTGGATAAAAGGCTTCGCAGACAAGACGACAAGTCATAACAAGGTAACAATCATGAATGCACTCATGCTGAACGGTGGTGTTTACCTTACTGTCAATGAGAGGAATGAAGTGATACTAGATTCTAAGACAAGTTATCATCGGTTTAAACCTGAAGTGTGGAAAGACTTTAAAAACATACCACTTGAAGCTGGGTTTAAACGTAGACTTGAAAATAAAGTGGAAGTGACAGTGGCTGAATATGATTCTAACATACGTGTAGAAATCTGTAGAAATCTTTTACAGGATTATCCAAAGGATTATAAGGGAGTTGTACCAGATACACCATATACAGATTTGATCATCTTTGATATCAAGAACTGGCGCGCAGTCTTACGATTCCTAGAAGTGATACAACATCCACTCTTCACCATCTTGCGAGCATAAAAAAAAACGTCTTTGCAGACAAGGAGACAGCTCATAGTTCATCTGACTGTTGAACGAGATGGAAGACTTTTTAACGGAATATAAACCAATTACGCATGGGTTCTCATATCTGAGAAACGAATATGATGACATTGTGCTAAGACATTTTGGACAGTATCTCGTCCTATCACTTGATGACCAATCCGTGTTGAAAGACCATCTAGAGAAGTTCAGGATACCTGGCTTTCTCCTGGCAGTCTCAAATGAATTAGAAGTGCGTGTGACTGAGAACTGCTTAGACGTGTTTATACAATTTCGCCAATATGACGAGCTTACAGAAAACTATGACTACATCACCCTCAACACAGTGGAATGGAACGCGTTGTTACAAGCATTGGATTGGAAAGAACCTAACGCTTGAATTCAAAGAAACAGAAATATGGCTTACACGAGGCATCAAATCCATTGAGCTGACACAACCTATGCGTGTGATGGACATTGACTTAGAAGAAGGATATGAACTGAAACTGTCTGAACATGTAACTGTTAAAGTGATAAAGTTTGGTGATGTGTATTATGTGAGCTTTCATAGCATTTACAAACATGAATGTAATGTCTATGATACCTATATCAATTTAGATTCTAATGAATGGTATTCATTGATGAATGTATTGAAAAATGAATGTGTTTGTAAATAAAAAGTTTGTAAATAGTGTAAATAGACTTTGTAGTTAAGAGTTTGTAGTTAAGAATTTTGTAAATAGTGTAAATAGTGTAAATAAAAGTTTGTAAATAGTGTAAATAGAATTTGTAGTTAAGAATTTGTAAATAGTGTAAATAGCGTTTGTAGTTAAGAGTTTGTAAATAGTGTTTGTAAACTTTGTAAATAGTGTTTGTAAACTTTGTAAATAGTGTTTGTAGTTAAGAATTTGTAAATAAACGTATGTACAACACAATAAACAAGACAGTTGTTTGAAACTTGATTTGTTTTATTTAACAACAACAACAACTTAACTAATATAACAACAACAACAACTTAACTAATATAACAACAACAACTTAACTAATATAACAACAACAACAACATTAATAAAACAATGGTTTATAATGTCTATATACAAAATCCTTTACAATAAAATCACCATCCTTTCTTTTTAATATATTCACAATATCAAACATACTCTGACCTCGAGCTCTATGTAATATATAATAGACACAATAAAAACCACATGACGATGATATTGGCGTTTGTAATGATATAGAATTATACATATAGTCATTTCTTAAAAACATATCTAAACGATCATCGAGAGGGAACAGTCCATAAGAGTCAAAATATTCTGCAGGGTCTTTGTCATAATACACTGCCACCCAATGTTCTCCTGGTTCATCTTGATCGTCTGTGTTGATCACATAGGCGCCGCGTTGTAAAGACGGTAACTGGTCCATGGCAAACACGCCTTGAAACAAGTCTTTGGTCATGACATCATGACTCAATATGGCATCAATCTGCTTCGTGTTCATGACTGGTAGTCGAATTGGATGCTGCGATTGGCACTGATCTCAATAATGTTGTCAAATTCAGCATAGACAATGACATTGATTGTAGGTTGCAAAGCCCTAGCAAAGTTCATTTCTAGCCGCAAATTCCCATGCTTGATCAGGGGGAAATGATCATCACCATCATAATCCGGTGTTAAGTCAAACGAAAATAAAGCATAACCTCTAGGCCAATCTTCCCGTTTTATAATGGAACTTTTCTCACCATTCAACCGATCAAACGATTTGTAAAGCGTTTCAAAAGCGTTCAGGTATTTGTTCTGTGTAATGTCAAGCTTGAGAGGTTTGGATAGAACTGGTTCACCATCCGTGTACAGTTGCATATAGTCCAGATTAAAATGATCAAAATTGTATGGATTCCTCAATACTGATCCACCAAAAGCTTCATTATGAACCAGACCAATGACAATACGATTTGGTAATTGACCCAAAAAGATGTTATCTTTCACAAAAGACTGAAATCCTGCTGGAATGGCCAAGACTTTACATTCTTTTCTAGTGATGATGATCTTGGCAGGACTTTTCATCAATGCATCTGCATGTCCTAACTGAATACCTGGACTCACCCTCACTTTGCGAATGGTTAAAAATGCCTCTTTCACTTCTACCTTATAGGTATTATTTACAGCCATCAATACATAGTCATCTTTTTGTCTATGGAAACGCAATTTCAAACTGATGCCATTCGGAAGATAACGATCCTGCTCAAACAAATCTATCCTTAAACCACCTGCGAGCATAACATCACGGCTAAGACGAGTATGCAAATAACGATGATGTAAGCCATTATTGCCTTGCTCAGCCAAGTCACCACCGTCGGCATTGACATGAAACCCGGATACATATTGTTCATGATTAGGTCTTTTCACCTCATGACTATTCATTGACCCAGCAGTATCCTTGTACATGAGACGCATAGAGCGCTCAGAATGCAGACTTTCTTCCGAATCATGGATGAGATGAGAGATAATGCTGGTATAACCATGAGTATTGTTGCTATGCGAAACCAAACGATCATTCAGAAACAATTCAATATTAGACCATAACCCATTAAACACATCATTGATGCAAGAGACATTATCATCTGCGCCACACGCTGTTCCATCAGCCTTTAGAATGCGACATACAATATGAAGTTTGCTGTTCTTTAAATCCAGATATTCTTCTGTACTCGCAGGAATGTAGAATTCTATTGGAGCGCCTTCTCTAATGCTTGTAAGTGGTTGATAGTCAACATTATAACTTTTCTCTACAGCAGTTTGCGTTGGTGGTACGTGAAACCATTCCAATGGAGAAAGACTACATTCACACGAATGATTATGAATGAGAGACATGATTTCAAAAGATATCTTTGCGATATTTTGATGTTATCCGTCTGGCTGTTTTTCGTCTTCTGGCACGTTTCGTTGGTTGCATACGCTTTTGTTCACCAAACACACGTTCTGCTACTCGACCCGTCACATCTTTCGCGACATTCTTTGCAGCCTTCTTAAGATGTGGCGCAACGATCTTAGCCCCAGCCTTAAGTAGTGGAATAGCTTTGCGAGCCAATGATCCCAGTATGGAACCAATACCATCGCCATATTGGATTCGCGCTCCTTTGAATCCTGGTAATTCCCCGCCCACTTGACGAAGAAAATGGTTGCGATATGCAGACGGATCGTGTGTATAAGCTTTCATATTGCTTTTGGTCGAAAATGAAGTTTACAGATCACCTTTCCAGTTTGAAATGGAACATTATAGCCTGTGTCGTCCTTAATATTCATTTCTATCACGTCAAATTTGGACGTGTTTACAGGAACATAATGCGGTTCGCCGTACGTTTTCATGATAATGTCACCATCATGGCCTTGTATGCCAACAGAACGTAGTAACGGCACATAATAATCACCAACAACTTGTGGTTCACAAATGCTACAATACACATACAGTGTATAAAACCCCTGTTTCACATCCGCTTTATGGTCAGCTGTACATGTTTCAGTATACCATTGATCTGGGATAAATCCTAAAATCTCAGCCAATCCAGTCGAAAAAGACACTTCATAACCATAATCGAGAAATAGAAACACACGTCGTCTAATTTTATCATACTTTAGTCGAATAGCTTCTGTAAGTTTCAGAGCATTAGTCGCTTCTTCATTGACTGCCTCACATAGTTCTTGTATGGTTCTATAGTACCCATAAGGAATATCGAGAGTGCTAAGAATAGGATCATCGAATAGTTCTTGTCGATACTGAATAGAATAGTCCATGCCCTGTCTCATCGTTGTCCATGTATGTGGATATTGAATTTCAGCTAAAGCCACTTCATATTTTCCATTCAGATAGATGGTTCGAGGCATACGAATTTGATAATTTGAAGCCTTGTTGTTGGGATAATAGGTCATACTCGCATTGCTAGGCAAAGTAATGTAAAAGCTTGTCGACTCCATGATGGATGGGAACTAAATGGTATAGGTGCGTTGACGTTGTCTATATACTTCACGATAGCGCGCGCCATTCGACCAAGTATGCCAAATCTCATCCTCATTCACATGGTCTTTTATTTCTCCTTCACAACACGCGCTTGTACATCTTATTTTCACAGGAATAGTTGGTTTATCTTCTTGGCAACAACAACATAGCTCTTTCAGCCATGTTAAAAATTTTCCCATCCTTCAGGAAACTGTCTTTGTTGACGTTGTTTCATTTCTGTTGTAATGTCGTCACGAGTGGTCTTTTTACTAAACATTGTTTTTGGAATATTAGCATCAACAATTTCCTGGATAAACGGATGCCAACCATGTGGTGGTTTGACTCGTTCTTTTCTTCTTGTCGCCACCAATGCTTCTTTCATCAAATCAACCATGTTGGAATTTGCTATAATATCGCCCGTTTTCAACACAAGTTCATTCTTCTCTGACCATGTTGTACCATATTTCTTCAGTTCGGCTAAAAGTTGTGTTATTTTTCCATGATAGATAGGTTGAAAATGACTTAACACTAGCTTTTCTGGCTTTTCAGGTGGTGATGATGATGATGAGGGCTTTTGCTGTCTAGACTGACTTGTTCGTAAATGACGACCAAGAAGTTGAGACATTTCAATAACCTTTTCACGTGTTCGTTTCCCACGTAAAAGTTTATTCACTTTCGTTTTGATTTCACCATCTTTACCCTTCTTTTCTAATAACAGTTTGTATTCATATTCAGGAATGAGGACCATTTTCATCGTATGTTTCATTTTAGCAGTAGTTTGGCTAACAAGGGCAATGCCAATCTAGCAATAACTCCAATGAATCCTCCTTTCTGATTAATCAACTTCTTTTTTCGTCGAAGGGATATCTTCTTATCTGCTAGAGTACGTAGCGTATGACGTTCACGTTTAAATTCCTTAAACCGTTTTGAGCTTAAGGGTAAATGTCCTTGCAATATATTCAAACAAATTTCAAACAAGCTTGTTAATTCCTCCTTTGTAGCTTGCTGTAGCAAGGATTTACGTCGTTTAGGCCCACTGCGTGCAAGCAAATGAAGAAACGGCTGGTTCGCTCGAATACGTTTAGACATCTTGACTGCGAATGGACAAATGACTTGGTTCTTGTTCATACACTGCTTTATCAATATATACATAATGTGTATCTTTTGGTAAAATGCCTGTACGAATACGTAGTTGATCATTTGTCTTTGGTTTTAAATCAATGAATAAATAACCATGAGGTTTGCTAGTAGCATCTTGATAGGCTTCTATGAGAAATTGAGATCTTCTAGGATACATTTGCCGCGCCAATGTACTAATTTGTTGACTGTCTCTCGGATTTTTAAACAGAATGATATAATGTGTATTCAAACTAATATTTCGCATCTCTTTCCCATGATGGAATAAATTATGCACAATAAAAATAATGCTTAGATTTTGATGACTGCTGCCAACACTAAAGAGACGTGTCATACGCTCATCACTATGGCATTTCGTCATTAAGTCATCAATGATAAGTAAGTTTGGTTTCTTCGGGTTAAAACGCTCTTCAATGTCATCTGGAATGCCTTGGTAAAATTCCACGCCTTTCATTCCCTTGTACAAAGGCTGATCTGCTGCATAGAGCCATAAAATGCTTTTTGGAGAGGGTTGAATCAACTTTTGTTCTAGAATTTCCTTCACCAGAGACGTTTTGCCACTGCCTGTAGGTCCAGAGACCAAACATGTAAATGGATGCTTCATTGTTGAATGTCTGTTTCTTTCACCCAACTGTTAAACTTGTTTGGCCAACCTAACCACTTGACAAATAATTCTTTCACACCTCCTCCTCGTCTTTTACGTGTTTTCAAGACTTTTTCAATTCTATAAATAGATTCAATATCTTTGGTCACTTTCTGCAGTTCTTCTTCATAGAAATGACCATCAATATCTTCGTCTAAAAAGTCTTTCACACGATATAAATGTATTCCTTGCTTCTTACAACGATGTGTGACAATGAAGACTTCTTGCGTCCATTTGATGTGATAATCCCGTTGAAACACATATTTAATGTGAGAAATGCGAACATGATCACCAATGTTAAATTTGTACTTCTTCTTCTTCTTCTTAGGTTTCAATTTCAGTTTGTCAACATACATATACTTCCACACTTTTGATTCGTTGTCTTTACGAATCTCGGCTGGAGCATATTTATTAGGAAGAGAACCATGAGGTCTATGGTTGTAATTGTACACCAAGTCTGGAAGAATGTCTAAGTAACGGTAAGTTTGATTATGTAGAAAATACCGATACATCATTCCCTTCAGAGTACGAATGACTCTTTCAGCAAAGTTGGCTTTGGTTTCATTCTTTGTGGTATAAGCATGAATGCCTTCTTTCTTCAAAAATGCTTTTACCCATCTGTTTTTAAATTCTGTTCCTTTATCAGACCTTAGAGTTCGCGGTCTTCGTCGTGTGTCATGAAAAATCTTTTGGAAAGCTTGTATGACGCTGGTATGTGATTTATTAGGTATTGGCTGTACCCAGACATATTTGGAAAACACATCAATGACAATGAGTAAAAAGCGTATGTCATCATTATAGGGAGCTATGTTTCCCATATCAGCCAAATCAATATCCCACATGTCATCAATACCACGTGTAATCACACGTTGTCTTTTGAACCTGTATTTGACAGGTTGGAGTAAACTAAAAGCATCTTGATCCTGCAACCATTTCTTCACTTGTGAATGTGTGACTGGTTGATTATGTTTTCGTAAGATGTGATACAGTTTGTAAGGACCAGCAAATGCTCCAGGCTGTCCAGGTTTGAAGTAAATATCAGTCAAGTAGTCTTTCCACGTCGACATGGTCACACCGAATGAAAACCACCTTCTCAACAGAACAGCTTTTATTTTATAACTCAACCAACATCACTTAACTAACATGCATTTATAACTTAACTAACAAGTTTTTTACAAATCAAGTATAGATACAATGGTATGAATCACTGGAGACCATTGGTCTTCAATGAACACTAACCAATGACTGAGTTCATCCAATGTAATAGCATCTACACCATATTTCTCACAACGTTGATTTGCATTCTCTAACACTTTATCTAAATGCATGTAATATTTAGCTTCATTCCAATATGTATAAACAGATGCAAAATGACAAGTATGTTCTTGACACTCTTCATGTTGACAAGCAGGACAGACTAAATAGGCAAACTTTTTTACAGCGGATAACATTTCTTCACAATAAGCTTTTTGCACAATATATTGTCTCAGTGTCATGTCCGCCATTGTGCAGTCTTGAATCAATGCAACACAAGTTAAACATACTTCAAATTTACATGTCCACACGTCTGCACACCATGACGGTTGGCAAGCAAATGAAAAAGTCTCTAACCCTCACACAACATTTCTAACAACTTTCCCATAATATTCTGACCAGGATATTCAGATGACACATGTTTCACACCAGCTCCCCACCAATGATCATACGTTGCTTCAACTAAAGTTTTGTCTTTACATTCTTTCAACTTATTGCGAAACAATACACACTGATCCAGTTTGACTTGTAAAACATCTTGCATTTTGCTTCTCTTCACTGTATGCCATAAAGGACATGGTTTTATCCCTTTAGCAATACGTTTCGCTTCATATCCATTTCTGGATGACACAATGGCTAAAGCAATATCTGGACGGTGATGAAACACTGCTTTCTCATATTGATACAAAGCTTCACTTGAGTTGAACACATGTCCATACTTTTCAAGTCGTGTTGGAAACATATTTGAAAGAACGTCCTTATGACCGCTGAATAGTACAAGATTCTCCATGTTGACTTTGCTTCTTTATTCTGACATGTCGGTTTCTTCCTGTAATAAAATATCTTTTAATATATTTGCTGCCTCTTCTATCATATTCTTTCTTTGTTTACGTTGAAACCACTCACATAAAACTAAATTTGCTAGTAAGAAAAACATGGTTATGTCTTTGAGAAACAATTCACTATGTTGTCATAAACATGATTAAAAAAGGTTTTATATAACTTACCTGATAAAGCTGCTCGGTTTCCTCTGCTTCTTTACAACAATCTCTCAAATGATCAACCACGGTGAAATATACTTCCACATCAGTGCGAGCAGAATAAAGTGCAGCATCAAAGTCAAAGTCAGGATCTTCTTCTATTCCAGTTTTATGACATTCTCCAAGAAATCTTGAATGCAGTTCAATCACATCAAGACTATGATGTACAACATCCCAAAAAGCATCCAAATGATAAAGTTGATAGTCTGGAGTGCCACAGCAAGCAAGTTTAGCAATCATCAAGTCAATATAAGCATTTTTAAAACATGCGTCCATCTTGTTTCAGTGTCTTGTGGGCTTTTACTTTGCTTCACTGACTTTAAGTACTCCACACTTGTCGCAGAAGTTGCTTGGTTCACACAACTTGCAATTATACTTGTGGCAGTGGCAATGATAATCCTCCACATATCCACAAGCACCGCAATAGTCACAGGTAAGTCCAAGTTGATTTTGTACGTTCATGTTCTCCAACTGAACTTCAGCCAGCCTTTTCTTGGATAGCTTTGACACCTTCATCCGACCATCCTTTTGCAGCTTGATGATCGTTTTCTTGTCATGACATTCCTCACATGGTGATAGGGCTGAGTTGATGTTGTCCATCTCCTGAAGCAGTGTCTCCCATTCACCATCATTCATGTTGATGTGATGTGTGTATTCTTTCCCTTCAAACCGTGACGTGCGCACAAAACTCACATAGCGCATATCCAAGTATGAAATGACTTCAAGCCACTTCGTTTGCGTTAAGTACAGTTTGAAGCCAATGTCGCGTAAATTTTTCAAGCTTTGGCATACAATCTTCCACAAAGATGGTGAATAAGCACACCATCTCTCTCCACGTGTGATGCGTAGAAATGGCCCATATTCTCCATGCTCCACAGTAATGGTTAAGTTAGCACTAATTTTAAAGCTGCTGCTGCGCTGCGTTGCGTTGCTTGTCTTGTTCTCCATGGCTGCTACAATGTACTGATGATCCACTCCCTCCAACTGTCTGCTGAGAAATGACTTCACTCTGCTGAGTTCACTCCCTTTTATACCCAACTATCTGCTGAGTCAGCAAAGAACTTGCAAAGTTTTGAATTCACTTCAACTCGTCCATGGTTGAATCGGACAAGCTCTGATACATTCGTCTTCAATGGAACATCATCATCATAATGTAAAATGATTCTTGCAGCCACATCTAACATGAGCTCAACTGCCCAAATTGTATTCACGTTGATAAATGCTAAATCAATGTCATAAGTTAACGGTAAATGTAGATCTTCACATTCACGTAGAAACGAGCGGATGAAACGATCTCTTGGAATGGTCTTTCCAACAGCTTCCCAATGCTGATGTAAGTTCTTCACTTGCAGCATCCAATCCGATTCAAAAGCAGGAAGCTTTGAAAACACATAGTCAGCATAATTCACTTTGAAGACGTCATCCATGGTCTCTACACATCGATGAAGAAGCAATGTTGACATTGTAGATGGTTTTACCTCCTTTTATACAGATGTTACATGTAGGTTTTCATGAGATGTTTGTAAAATCGCGGAGTCATGTCATTGAAACCGTCGAGAAAGGTTGTTGGTAAACCGTTTGTTAGCGATTGTACCATGACAATCACTAAAAAGTCTCCTGGGGTCCGATGCCCTAGTATCCATTGAAACAGCATTGACATAGTGAAATGTCCTTTTTCATAGAGGTAAGCCATCATATCATACACATGAATGCGTTCTTCAAGGTATTTGAAACCATGCAACATGACCTTTGCACATTTGAATTCACGATCCTCATCCAGAGACTTTGGCGCCGGTAGAGATAAAGTCTTAAAAAGTTCCTCATGAAGACTTTTAATAAGTTGAATGAAACGTTGAGTCATAGCTTCGGAGAACTTTGGCTCTGACGCCGGAACATGTTCTGTGTTTCCTTCTAACATGTAGATGAGTTGAATGACGGTATTCACTTCTTCCGTTAGATACATGTACGTGTGGTTGTTGAAAAAGCCTTCTTCACATAAACACCATAAAATGTTACAATCAATCAGAGGAAGTACTGCTCGAAAGTTCCGTTTCAACATTATAACATCTTCCTCAGTAACAGGTATGGTCTTACTCGATTCAATTTTAGATTTCAGCTGTTTGTCTTCTCCGTCATCGCTTGACATGTCCACTTCTGAATCCTCATTATCGCTTGACATGTCCAATTCTGAATCCTCATCATCATCACTCACTTCGTTTTCCTCATAATGTGCTAGATGCGCTTTTAACTTTGCACTTAGTTGTGAGTTGTCACCATTGATAAGTCTATTCGCAACCCAGAACGGGTAGTCAGACCCCTCAGGATCTGGCATTTCTTGCTGCACTGCAGCGACATCTGATGGTGCATTTAATGCTTCCTCCTGAGGCATTGCTTGTTGCACTGTAGCGACATCTGATGGTGCATTTAACGCTTCCTCCTGAGGCATTGCTTGTTGCACTGTAGCGACATCTGATGGTGCATTTAACGCTACCTCCTGAGGCATTGCTTGTTGCACTGTAGCGACATCTGGCAGAACAACTAACGCTTCCTTCAAAGCTGTTTCAGCGTCTTCAAAGAACGCATCTATCTCTTCCAACGATAATAATGTATCATCAAAAGTAACTGTTTCAAAGTCATCCATGTCTATGTTGATAGCTGGTGTGTCTGACGATGCCTAAGCCTCGAGACACTACACTTATATACGATTTTATCATGCTGAATCAACGATTTCATCATGCTGATTCAGCACAATTTTTTTTTTAGTTTGTTCTCCTGGGGGGGGGGGGGTCGGTACATAGTCTGTCCTAGGGGGGGGGGGTCGGTACATAGTCTGTCCTAGGGGGGGGGGGTCGGTCGACCCAAAAAATGAAAAATGTTCAGAATCGTCTGAAACGGATAAATATGCAAAAATCACAATTTCGAGGGGGGGGGGGGGTCGAAAAAAATGAAAAATGTTCAGAATCGTCTGAAACGGATAAATATGCAAAAATCACAATTTCGAGGGGGGGGGGGGTCTGTTGCCATGGTTACACTGATTGACAGGTCGGGTTCATTGGCTTCATGTTGATTGACTCGGCCAAACCACTTTCGCTCCAGACAGCATCATCTCAGTATGACGTCATGATGACGTCACACATGGTCGCGCCTATCCTAACGCTTATCATGACTTCCGGTCCAGACATCATGACGTCACTTCCGGTCCAGACATCATGATGTCACTTCCGGTCCAGACATGATGACGTCACTTCCACTCCAGACAGCACTTCCGGTCTAGACAGCACTTCCGGTCTAGACAGCACTTCCGGTCCAGACATGATGACGTCACTTCCAGACAGTATGACGTCATCAAGTGACCCAGAACCCCCATTTATACCCTACTGTCCATTTTACAATACCTAATTAAACCAATTCCAATAAAAATAGCCGATACTTTCTGATAAATTTATGATTCATTCCTCGGTTTAAGGTTTCTCAATAAATGAACTCACTAAGAATTCATCAAAGTTTTAGTCAGAAATTTGTTAATTGTGTGATAAATCGCTGTCTAGTAAGCATGCTAAATTTATCAAACTGTTGTCTTGATCACTAATTTTTCATTAACCGTCACATCTGCCAGAATTCCCTTTCTAGTGTGTGAATATCTTGTCATGAATTTTTCAAATAACTGATATCAATTTTAATTATTGATATAAATGATTTACATGGGATACCTTTGACATTTTACAAAGCCTGTTTCCATGAAATCGTTCTCTAAAAGGTCCCACATTAAAACTTCTTCAGATTGTTCAGTTAATGACAAATTAATGACAACGTTATGCTATTTTTTATCTGATTATGTCACAAAATAATGATTTCTTAGATAAATTATGTCACGGATTTTTAACAGTTCTATTATCAGAGTTAGCCATGTTTAACATCAACATAATCAAACTTTCTCCCTTTCCGTTCACTAAATAGCAGAGATTATAAAACACAATAAAACACAATAAAATTTTTGGCTTTACCGATAACAGAACTTAATTACCTGAGAGGTTGTTTCAGTAACTTTATTAGAGTACTGCTGCACACTTCCGTTGTAAACACAACAACAAACAAGCAAACTAAGTTTATTTTTTTACGCTATTTTTGCACAGGGGACAAGGTCTGTTGTTTGCCTGCTATTGAATCCTTTTACAGCCCACTTTAGTGCAGCCAAATAGAGATAGTAGTTAAGTAATTATGTCGCGCAGAGGAACCACCTGTTTCTGTATCCACATTTTTTCGTCCCAGCCAACCCTTTCGACAATAAGCCAGTTCGTACCTTCTGATCTTTCCGATGAAGCTAATTTTCTTTCAACATGCATATTTTCGTATTTAAAAAGCCATCAAGTGATCTTTCAAAAATTATTTTACATACGAGCGCTCGTACGATGGAGAGGAGGTAGAATTGGCTAGAGTAGATCGTAATTGGTGACAACAAAATGCTAAATTCCACCTCCACGTAATAAACCAGCTGCAAGTTTTGAAACCCTATCGACTTAAATATACATCAATTGGTGATATGTGACGAAATAACTTTGTTTTGGACCACGGAAGGTGTTCTTCATTTCACCAGTTTGAATCTACTGTAACCATTCGTTCTCCCCCCCCCCCCCCCCCCCCTCGTACCAGGTATTATTCAGCCACTTCGATAGTCAACCTGTGAATGTTTCTGGTAAAATGGAATTTTGTTAATTTTGGCATTTTTTACATCACTTCTTTATATTCCTAGGCTATCCCAACTGAATTCAGTCGAAACGCAAAAACTTTACAGCAAAAGTGTACGTACGAATCCGCTTATTATATTGCATCAAGTTAAATACATTAGAGAAAGTCGCGCGCTCATTAGGATAGAATTAATCAATATATGAATAATTAATGTATATAATTAAATGTATTTAGCGGGGCCTATCGTCCACATATTTTATTTTCACACATTTAAACATTGTTTTGTAATGCGATGGGAGAGCTATATGCTCCGAGTCAGCTCTTCCTTAAATAACTTCGTATAACTCTTTGCCAGAGCTGCGAAACGTTCCATTGTTCCTCTAATAGAGATCAACTTCATATAGTTCTGAGACACGAATCCTGCTTACCAGTCCCTGTTGTTCAAACATTTAGTGGAAGTTCGTGTGCAATATGCCCTTTTTGTAAAAAAAGGCACACATTTGATGTGATGCGTGTCTGTTATTTCTTCGTTTACGTAAAGAAAAGTTAGTTTTCGCACTTAACTGTCAGATGTGCAAGTGAAGGGGTTGTGGATTATCTGTGAAATATAAACTCAAATAATTGATAGATGCAGAATTAGGTATGTTATTTATTCTTTACACCCACAACATTTAACTTTTAGTTTAAAATATCAGTTCCGAAGTTGATGGATAATTTCCAAAAAATTATTGTTGCTTTTTCGCGTAATAAACCATACTCCTTGAATGTAAACAAATGTCAATTGTTGTGGGAGACTTGTGGTTATTTCCGAATCTCTTTTCTTTTAAATAAAGCGTGGCATAGAAGTAATATATTAATTCCTTTGAACCTTGAGGACTTTTAGCAAATGTCAATAGACTTGTGGGTCGTTGAATCTATACAAAATCGTCACAGATGTGCCTCGGGGCCAGCGCAGTTTACTTGCATGTGGTGGCCGATCCCTCAGTAGCGAGTCGCTTCGTGGAGCTACTATATATGCTGCCCAGCGATTGGAAACCAGATGTTTTTTCAACGTTCATTTTGTACGTAAAACGTTCACCGTGAAAGACGAAACGTTTGTGATTGATTTTAAGGGACAGTTATTATATTTTACGTGGAAAGTTTTGAAATATTTTTGGTTTTGACATATTTATCAAGGTTCAGATTGATCTCATTTCCACATCGCTGTGACTTTTCCATATCCTTCCCCTGTTTTTGAATGTTTTTGGTTCATCTGCATTGCCTTTTGATTGTTAATGTGTCGTCTTTTTATGACAGCAAGAGCCATGCATAGCTCCTATAATTGAAATCACCGATGTCAGTTTTGCCAATGACGTTATTTTAGAAAAGGTGCATCACAAAAATGGGCCCATTAAAAATTAATGCACGCAATTTTTATTGCCAAATCACAATTTTGTACTGAAAAAAATAGGCTTTCTTGTGGTTAAGATGTGGAAATCCCCCTTATCGTTCCACAACAACAATGAATATATACAATTGCAAAACCACAAAGTTTGGGAATTTCTTCAAGGGCGAAAGTAACTCGCCAGTATTCTTCGCGGCGTGCTTTTAAAGAAAAAGCCTGTTAGTGTGAACTTAGTTGTCCAGGTCCGTACACCGAAAGATTCATAGCACGGAAAGTTGACATTTGTGACCACTTCTATCACAGGGAATGTGACCGTTTCTTTCCACTGGGACTACATTTTGATGAACTTTGATGACCCACAGTTGCCGTGTCCTGGAAAATTGTGAAATTTTGTAAGAGACCTGTGAAGTCCTGGAATTTTTTGAAAAAGTCTTGAAAAGTCATGGAAACTGAAAATATTATTAATTAAATTATTATAACTTGATGAGATCATAGAATATGAAGTTTCGTTTGAAAATATATTTAGTGATAATAAATGGTTTGACACGACATTGTATTGTAAGAATGGGTGAAAACTCTGTTAATTCTTAACAGTTTGTCGTAAGAAGTCCAGGAAAGTCACGAGTCATGTATATTTGTTTCACAAAGTCCTGGCGAGTCCTTGATTTTTTTTTTGTTGAGTGAAAGTGCGGGAATCCTGTGACCCCTTTCCAGTAATGCACCTTTGTTCATGGAGATTTTTAGGCCCCAACCCTTCGGATTGAGGCCTATAGGTTTGGGGTGTCCGTCTGTCCGTCCGTCTGTCCGTCATCGCTTTATACCCCTATGAATTTGGGGGGGGGCGGTTGGGGCCTGGTTGTGTTTCACAAATACTTACTTGTTATTACCAGGCTCAAAAATCCGGATCTCAACGTGTACTTTGGTTTCCAAGAGATTATCTCCGAAAGTAGTGAGCGGATCCGGTTCATATTTCATCTGCGTAACAACAAAGACATCTAGATGTGCCTTTTGGGGGTTTTGATCGGATCGAAATAAACCAAGTCATCTTAAAGATCGCACACCGATCCGAAATTTTCACTGAAAATCCAAGATGATAGCCATTGTGACCTTGACACTGGGTCATGATCAAAACTGGAACCGCATTTCGCTAGCGAAATGTTAAACACTTGACAAAAATTAAAACGCAAAAATGCTTCCTTCAATGGGTTATTTCTTGAATACTATATTGCAAACAACACAGCTTGAATATGTCTTATAAGCCGAGTAGTGTTTGGTTTTTGTTGACATAAGGTTTTATAGACTGAACACGCATAAGCCATGTTATCTATTTTCGGAGTGAGAGCTCACACAAAGCTGAGCAACTGTGTTCTGTGCTGGGCGTTAAAATCTCCCCATTTACTTGCAGAAATACACTCTTTTCACACAAGTCCCAAGTTTCGTGGTCCTAGGGCCCGTAGTGAAGGTGGAGGAGAGGACACAGGAAATCCGATCACTGTCAAGAAAAAAAAGATACCAACGGCTGCTCGCACAAATTCAAAAAGCCCTTGCAAACCAAAAGCTTGTCAAGTGTTAAAAAGCCCTTGCAAGCCAAATGCTTGTCAAGTGTTAATAAAATAACGTGCACCTGCTCATGTGCTGGGTTATCCGTATTCCAGATATCACAGGAAACGGATTATCAGTGTGGATAAATAGCTGGCGATGGACATACGGACAGCATCGAAACATATAGTCGTCCTCCGGGGTCGGAAGCCCCGGATGATTGCTAATTAGAGACAAAAAAGTGATAAAAAATAATAAAAACCTGAAACGCAAAGAAAAATCTGAAGTTTAATCCTGTGTGACGATTATATTTATAGATCATCCGGAACCCTTTCCTGGTTGCGGTATAAAGTCATGTGACCAAAGTTTATGTGAAAGAACTACGTGATGTGTTGTCAAAAATATGGAGAAACGAAAACGTAAAAACAAGACATAACCAAGTGTGCACTTGTTGTAATTATTCGAAACATTTTAGCTTTGATATTGCAATTGATTCGATTCATTTAAAAATGCATAAAAAGTCAGAAGCGATTTGGGCAAAGTTCAAAATTTATTTCTATGCTATTATGCCATTAAGCAAGTTCCCTGCATGTGGGCCAAAATCACTCATTGTGGGAGATTTGTTGTTATTTGCGATATATGGTAGATGCGCAACGTCAATCCACTTGTAGGTGTTAAATTAACGGGGAAATACACCTTATGAAATTAACAGAGCACGATATGTCTTTGGTTTTTGAAACATTGTAACAATCAAAACATTCTTTTGTTGTTATTTTGTGTATGTTTCAGGTATTTGCGTTTCTGAAAATTCAGAAAGAATGACTACTGTTGCCAGTAAGAAGAAACGAGGGCGGTTCCACTTGTTCAAGGCGTTTAGATTTCACCGGAAAAACAAAGAAGAGGTATATTTTAGGATTGATAACATATGAACAGAAACTTCATGTAAACAGATGGCGGAATGGTTGAAGTCTTTGTCTCAAATGGTCGAAATGAATTATTCACATCGCAGGCGTATATTATGGGAATAAAACGAAGACACTGAAACTGTGCGCGTAGTCTCATGCATGTGCTTTCATGACACTATTGTTTTTTTTTTCACACTTTTAAACTCAACCAAAGATTTAAGGAAGGCGCTTAGAGTCGCCATGATTCCTCTAGTTCATTTTTTTTTTATCGCACTGTTTGCTGAACATTCATACTCCCAAAGGTTTTTACAAAATATATTTCTAGTCGGTTTCTGATTTCAGCTCCTTTCTGTTTTTATTTCGCAGATAAATGAAGAAGATGAACATTGCGAGGCCCAAGGCATTGAACCAGTGGAAGCTTACACCCCTCTTGAACTCTCAAGTGCAAAGCTGGATCATCGAGGCGCTTCCGGTGGTTCATCTCAGTCTTTGTCAAATCCAGAGGGCGATAATATGGTGCATTCAGACTGTGTTGATGAGGATTCTGTCGAAATCCGGCGTTTAATGGAACCCCCAAACCAGTTCAATGTTGACAACAGAACCTCTGGAAATTTGGAAAATGGGCCGCAAGTTGAAGAAGCAGTAAACAACTACAACTACGAATCCCAAGAAGCGGGCTTAAGTGAGATATGTGACAATGCGAGGAATGAGCACATCGAGGACATTCTTTTGAATGAAAAAGTGAACGGAGATTCAGGCTCGTCGGATGAGAGTGACAGTTTGACCGAAAACTTTGACAGGTAAAAAAAAAGTCAGTCAAAAAATATGTCAGTGTCTTACTTGTTTTACTCAACGTGTTTTGAAGTAACATGTTTTTATTTGTGTATTTACTTTTTATTTGCAAAAAGAAAAAAAAAGTGCCCTCTTACTGCCTGTAACGCGGTTTGCGCATTTTACGCAGGATGGTTTATGAAGTCGAAGTCGCTGCGTTTCACCAATTATTGGCCGTCACTTGGCTGGGGTTTTGCTGCATTTAAAAAAAATTCAACTTAAATTTACGATTTGTGATGGGATCTCGTATTCAGTCAATAAATAAATAAATGAAATGGAATTTAATGGCTTTTGTTACTTGCTTAGGAACTGTTGAAAAGAAAAGAAAAACGTTGCCCATTTGAGCGGCGTGAACAATGGCCGACAATGCACCGTGATAGTTCATGACTACACTTAATACTTTAGCGAACACCTCTGTATAATGAACATGTTAACCGCTCCGAATGGTGTTCTTTGCAAAGAGGCTTGCTATATGTTACAATACTGATAAAATCATTTAAATAAGATTGATGTTGTGTTTCAGGTCAGGCAAGGATAGCTGCCAGGAAAGGAAATCTCAGGATGTGGGGCGGCACGTCATACCAGAAGGTAATAGCGAAAGGAATGTAGTAAATAACTCTGGAGGATCAGTAGTTTGTATTTAAATGTGTGAAAAAATCTGAAGCGAGGCTGTGATTGTAACACGTTGAGGACCAGTTCTGAGTCCGTTATATTTTTAAGGGTTGTTTGACTTAACAATAGACATCACCCATTTGAACTTCTTTATGTGCTGTTCACTTATTTGAACAAGCAATTATTCCTCTCATCCGACTGGCTGTCCATTCATGGGCTAGATAACTTGGTCATCCGGTCTTTACTTTTACTTGAATTCATACAGCACGCAAGTTTTCCTTATGACGAAAAGCGTCCACTAATTCGGCAAATGTGACGAATGTCTGCCGTAAGGTAAACAGCTTGAAAAAGCTATTTGAAAAGAAAATAGTGAACGAGCATTGAATGCCTGAATAAGACAACCAAATTTAAGGTGTGTAAGCATAATGTAAATGAATTAGCGCAATGGCGCGCGTGGCGTTTCGAATGCGAGAAAGAACACGCAGAAATGAAATACTCGTTTCTTGGGGGGAGGGGGGGGGGTGGGTCTGAATTGAAACTGTTTTGAAACTGACCTATCTCGGGCATTTAAAGCACAAGAAATAAATAAAAATAACGGCTAATTACACTTGGAAAGTCTCACTTTCCTAGTGTAACTAATTTGTACTGGAAAGTGACGTTTACCTTTTTCTCTCTACAAACGTTTCCGCACAATTCGTCAAAAAACGCAAAACAGCTGGAAAGTCCAAATTTTGCATGAGTATTGGTGGGGGGGGGGGGGGGGAGGGGGAGTGGTGGTATCCATTCTGGTGCTGTGTGAAATTTTGACGCGAAAGATGTCTTAAATGTTGTGTTTTTATGAATATTAAGTTTGTACTGACCATGCGCGATAAACAACATAGCCGTAGCTCTAGCTGGCTCAGCATAGTTCACTGTTGTATAACATGTGTGGGGCATTGCATGAGGTGAGCAAAATGAATGCGGTCTGTGTGGTAGCCAGGCAGGAAGAGGTAAAAGGATAGTCTCTGTGTGCATTCTTTCATATCATTTTAAAGACAACATTATCGAAAATATATGTGAGCCACAAATATATAGATATTACAGTTTCTGACCGATGTTTACACCTCCCTTCACCTTTTGGCAGGATTCGAATTTTTGAATCTATTATCTACAGAACGTTTTTTATTTTTCAGCTGAAAAAAAAAACCATCGAACTTCTTGACTTTTTTCAGTTTTACTGTAGTGGAACATTTTTCAAATAAATCACTTTTTAGGAGCGGTTTTTTTTCTAAATTAACAAGTTTTTTGGAAGGAACTGTGTTCTTTGCGGTCTTCAGCCGAACATCCCTGTTACTTTGAAGACCAAGAGCCTCCCCCCCCTCCCCCCCCCCCCCCCCCCCCGCTGTTTTAAACTTAGTGCGTTGAAATATCAATTTTATTGAACCATTAAAAGTTTTTTATGTAAATGTTAACATTGTAGAAAAGTTAATTCCTTTCCAAGCTTATTACTTCGCTTAGGAAAAAAGCGGTACTTAGGAAAAGTGGCGCTTTAATTCCTTATCGGATTTCTTTTGACGCTAGAAGAAGTGAAAAATGAACTTGTGCATGCTAGTCCACGTACATTTCGTCCTTTCAATGTTTTATTTCAAGTGGAAAATTGATTCGATTTTTCGTTTTAAAGTTAAAACAGAAATTAAAAAAAAGAAGAAAAAATAACAAGAAACAGCAATTTCAGATTTCCACTTTTCGTCCAAAATGAAAAATTGGGTGGCGCTGCAGTCGCTGGTGTAAGCAACATAAACAAACACACGTGGTGTAATGCAAATTCCGTCGGTTCTGACTCGAAGTATGAACATATACCTCTAACTGGCTGTTGATAACTGAAAAAGAAATTGAGATATAAATCATGATCTGACTTATCGTTTAACTCTTCCTTTTGAGAAAAAAACCTTCGAACTCAATTTGAGCCACGTCCGTACCCTGTTGTTATCAAAACATTACATTCCTTTTTTTTTAAAAATGTAATATTGTTCCTTATTGTTCAATTCTAAATTCAGGTAAATCATCTGTTTTGTATTTTAACCTCTTCAGCTCATGAATTTTGATGCTGAAGCTTTTTCAAGATTATATGTTGTGATTACACGTTCCTTGTAAGGTATAACATGACGTTTCAATGTGTTTCGACGTCATGAGATGGATATAAATATTACACAACTATGCAGTTGTCGAATGTTATTTGGGTTAAACTTGTAGCTGTTGCTGCTCACACGCTGCATTGCCCCAGTTAGTAAAGAAAGCGTTAAAACGGGTATTTATTTGAAATGGTACAATTGGCCTCCCTAAGTTTTGTTCATAGTTTTAGGTCAGATCCCTGTGCTTTGCAGGTTAGCCAGTTAGTAACCCCGGGGAAGGGGGGGGGGGAATGGGTAGCGTGATATATAATAGAGGAGCCAAGAAAGCCTGGAACACCGATAGGTTGGCAGGTCGTACTCATCGTTCGTCAAGTATAGAAAACGTCACGCTGCGCACTTGAAAGTGTGTACTTGACATCGCCACAGAAAGCATCACAGAAGAGTGCAAAAAATATTTAATTTGGAAGAGAATATATGTATTGCAAAAAATTATAAAATAAAAATAAAACTCTCCGTTAGCCACTGCTTCAGACTGCGGGAGGCGTTTTTACACCAGCCCACCCGCTCATGTGTGTAGTTTTATCATTGTTCGCATCCACGCAATCGAATGTCAAGATTAATCCAAAAACTGTGTGTGAGTATTACTAAAATTTGTGGCGGTTAGTGGGTGGCCGTCAATCAAGTAGATCGAGAATCGTGTTTCGTGCATGAGGCATGTTCTCTGGCATGGGGCATGCTATTCCTTGTGACTGTGTATGTGTGTTGCAGGTCTGGCGTACGACACGCTATTTGTGTATACACACGTCTTTGTTGCTGTCCTCTTGTGTTCGTTCAGTGTTGTCCTGGGTGTTGCCTACGCCGGCATTGTGGTTGGAATCTGCCGCTCCAACCGCTCTGATAGCCTTTCTTCAGTAGGTAAGTGCCACGAGAAAAGTCAGTTCCGAAATGCGCTCCGGGCGCAGCTCTTTTTAAAAGAATATCCTACAGTTTAACCAATTCACATTTTCTACGATTAATGCACAATTTTTTGTCATTATGTGGACCACGGTTTGGGGTCGATATGTAGTTCTTGTGGCTGCCTTTTGTGTCTGTGTGAGATACTATTTGGAAAGCAGTGTTCATGAAATATTGCTTTGTTTATGCGGTTTTGTTCACCCGAAGGGTTGAATGTGACACGAGGCAAAGCCTCGTACCCGAGCCATAAGAGGTAGATAAACGAATACGTGCCATGTTATCAATCATCCAGTAACTTAGCTGATAGAGGTGCAGTACGCATGCGTTATTGCCTGGAGTACTTGCGAACGCCGCCAGAAAATGCTCAAAATGCAACAGTATACAATGTGACGGTCAACTTTGGATGAGTACAGCATCATCGGTTTGGGACGATCGATGAAAAATTTTTAGAAAACTGTGTGAACGTAATATCTTGACGATTTAAGGCAGCGACGTCTGTTATCTGTGTTTTTGGCTATTTCTTGTGTGAGTGTTTCCAAAACGAATGCCAGGGACGGAAGTATTTATCCACACGTGTGGTACCGCGATCGTAGTGGCCGAACATTGATTTTGGTGTTACTTCTCCTTTCTAAATTGCAGATGGCCATTTGTGCCAAGTGAACAAAATAACTAAAATTTTAATTAGAGTAACTTCAGAACTTTCGGCAGAAAATGAAATTTGAATTTTGCTCTTGATAGTAAGTGTTAAATTTTAGAGAAAAAAATTATCACACCGTTTCCCCCCGAAAATTGATTTTCTTTTGTCACCAGTAGACTTCCTCACTAAAGCTATATTGAGTTACTGCCACCCTCTTCTCTATAGTGCTAGTGTAAAGCAGTTTTATTTTTATCTTAATGTGACTGCTGTCTCAAAGTCGTCATTGACGGCTCGTTCTATGCTGGCCTACTCGTTAGCAATCACTACCACGCATTGCATGACTCGTTTTTGTTATTTTATTTTTGTTTGTTTTTGTTGTTGTAGTTTTTAGGCCAGCCGACTGTGTCGGGCTGGTCTTATCCTATCAATAGAGGGGTATCCGTCGTCTGTATGTACGTATGTACGTGTGTAAACTTTTACTTAAAATGCTTCTTCCCCTTCAGTTTTGATCGGATTCCTCTCAAATTTTACACGAATGTTCTCTGGGTAGGCCTCGCTTTCATTTTTTTTTTTTTTGGCGATTCGCCAAAAATTGGCCAAATGGGGGACATTTGTAATTTTGTGGTTGCCAATTTTCAAGATGCTTCTTCTCCTACAATTTTGATCACATTTTTTCAAATTTTTCACAAATATTCCCTATGTAGGCCTCTTTTGAAAAATTACTCAATTTGGAGATCCGCCAAAATTTACCAAATAGGGGGCATTTTTTAATTTTTGGTGTCTAATTTTCAAATTACTTCTTCTCCCACAATTTTGATCGGATTCCTTTCCAATTTTGTATAGTTGTTCTCCAGGTAGGCCTCTCTTGAAAAATTACTCATTTTGGCGATCCGCCAAAAATTGGCCAAATGGGGGAAATTTGTAATTTCGTGGTTGCCAATTTTCAAAATGCTTCTTCTCCCACAATTTTGATCAGATTTTCTTCAAATTTTGCACGAATATTGCCTGGGTAGGCCTCTTTTGAAAAGATATTCATTTTGGCGATCCGCCAAAAATTGGCCAAATGGGGGACAATTTTTTTTTTTTTTTTTTTTTTTGGTGTGTAATTTTCAAAATTGCTTCTTCTCCTACTATTCCTTTCCAATTTTGGACAGTTGTTTTCTAGGTGTGCCTCTCTTAAAAATTTACTTTTTTGGCGATCCCCCTAAAATTTGCCAAATGGGGGTATTTTTAATTTTTTGGTGCCTAATTTTCAAAATGCTTCTTCTCCCACAATTTTGATCGGATTCCTTTCCAGTTTTATACGATTGTTCTCTAGGTAGGCCTATCTTGAAAATTTACTCGATCCGCCAAAACTTTAAGTTGAATAAACATGCGCATTGGTCCGAAATACGGACCGCGAATCGACGCAAGTTTTTTAAACATCCGCACTGGTTCGAAATCGAAATAAATGTGCGCACTGGTCCAAAATGCAAACCGCGCGTCAATACAAGTTAAATAAACATGCGAATTTTCCCGAAATGCAAACCGCACATCAACGCAAATTAAATAAACATGCGCACTGGTCGGAAATGCGAACCCCGCAAAATAATACATACCAAAACATTAAACTTAAGTAATGATGTTTTAAAAGCGGCGTTTTCTTCTTTTTTAAACTCACATGTGTTTGGTCGTTTCTGGTCGTTTCTGCCGCTTGAACTAATTTTGCATGTCCGAAAGTACATGTCAACAGTACACATGTGTGGATACAATTTCAATACGTCGTTCGAAGTTATTTTTCTGGGAAACAAATCTTTGTATGTATTTATCGGTCTATGTTCGGGTCCGTTGCTAAATTAATTATTTAGCTAGCTCATTGCCATCTCGTCTTTTGAAGCCCAATTTTTCAGGGAAATTCCTTGTTCAAGCACGCCAAGGAGAACTATAATTTCTTGCAGTGTTTTTTCGGTGGACTGATTTTAAATTTGGAAGGAATATTCTCTGGGTCTTCCTCTGTCAGCCTTCGTATTTTTTTTCTTTTAATTTTTTTTTTTCTTATTAATTTTTGCAGATGTGTAACCAAGCGAAATCGGTGTTTGTCAGGATTATATCTGTTTATAGTTCTATTTAAAATTTTAAATAATAAACATTTATTTTGGCAATGAGATGGTATGAAACAGTATTCGTTAGCATGCTTACCCCTGTTGATCTACTCCCGGAAATATTGTTCAATAGCTATCCGGCTTAATCATTGCCTGTTACAATCAAACTTTGACTGTTTTCTGTTTCCAGTGTCAAAACTGTCGTCCGCTGCTGCAGACACCGGTAAGCTCATGATCTGTCTCTGAATTTGAAACTTAAAAGTTTAAACTTAAAGTTTACACAAATTAGAACGTAATGATAGACTTTGTCCAGTAAAAGGTTGCCATGTGTGGAGTTAGTGTTATCCTATCAGCACTTGTGTGTAAAGCGGACGTTTTGGAGTGTGATATGGAATTAACACCTTGTTACCTGGAATCTTGGACACTTTCCAACTGGACATTTTCCAGCCGGATAATTCCCAGCCAACAATTGCCAGCCTGGCATTTTCCAACTATTTTCCACCTGCATCACTCTTTGGGGAATGTGTAAAGGAAATAAGATAAATTCTACCACTGTCAAGACTTTATTACATAAAAAGCATAAAAGCATACATAAAAAATTCGAGGACCATAAAATAGCAACAATATTTTACTGGTCATAAAAGTTTGGATGCTGAATCTACTGGTAAAATATTCAAACTGTCCTAATGAAATGTCGACACTAGCAAATCTGCTCATCACCCAGGTGGATTATAAATAGCGGAGAATCCTGTGCAGTTGTCTGTATAAATGGCTTGCTACTTTCATTTTCTAATACATTGTTCTGTTATTCCTTTATATTAATCATATCACTTAATGCAAAGCAATCTGATCAAAGGTGAGGATTTGGGTTACGGCATTTGTGGGTGGATTAGAAATAATGGAGAAAATACATAATGAGGCATGAATAAATATCTGTTTTGTTATTTCGGTGAACATGTCGTATATCAGTTTAAAAGATGTAATTAAATGTAAATGAAATGTAGGATGTTAGTAAAAAAGATGTAATTAATAATTTTATTAAAATCTTGCACTCCTTAAACTTTTAAGAAAAGAAAAGATGCCAAATGTCCGGTTGGAAAATGTCTAGATACCTGTTACTGAGCCTGATTTACGCTGTGCGTAGAGGTGTGATACGGTGTGATAAAACGTGTTGCTGTTTCCGATTTCTGTTATTTTACAGGAGTGGCACGTTGTGATATGGGTGTTACTGAAATGATTTACGCTGCATTTGAAGGGTATCGTGACACGTTGTACAATGGGTGTAACAGTATGATTGACGCTCTTTTTGCAGGATTATCATGGCACGTTGTGATATGGGTGTTACTGGCATGCGGTGGTACCGGTGTAACAGTGTGATTGACGCTCTTTTTGCAGGGGTATCGTGGCACGTTGTGATATGGGTGTTACTGGCTTGCGGTGGTACCGGTGTAACAGTGTGATATGGGTTCTTTTTGCAGGGGTATCGTGGCACGTTGTCATATGGGTGTTACTGGCAAGTTTTGGCAACTTTTACATCGCCATGGCTTACGCATTTGTCATATTGGTATATGCTGTCTGTGTAGCTGTAGCAGAACAGATTGCACAAGCCAGTAAGTCTCTCTCATGAAAAGCCATATGCGAAGTTAAGTACCTTCAACTCCCTCCCCCCCTCCCTACTCTAACTAGATGACTAAACTATCATAAACATAACGTTTTGTTGACCCCCCCCCCCCCCCCATCCCCATGGAATGGTTTTGGTTGCCTTGTGCGTGTCTGTGTGCCATGCTGTTTAGTGTTCATGAAATATCTTGAGAACACAAAAGGCGTAGAAGTCACCCTGTATTTATTCCCAACATAACTTCACATTTTCGTCTTTACATGCGAAATTTATATATTAGAAACAAGGGATTGTTTAACATTTTGCCATGGGGTAGGTGTGTCTTATGATTATTTTAACATATCAGTCAGTTAAATAATATTGTGTCAGTAAAATTCACAAGACGGTAAATACACGTGGAGTGTACAATCGTGCGACCTGCATTTATTGGCCAGTCGTCGTTACAGCCAATTGTACGTGGAATTCTCTTGACTTATCTGTCTAGCATTAAGTAAAATTCATTAGTCGCGGTCGGTTAGTTTGGGACACGTGGCCTGTGCATTGTTGACTGTTATAGAAATAGCGATTTGACCTCATTGTGGGAATGCGCGGTTCGTTCACAGCCCGAGTGCAATACAAAGCACCCAGCTCCATGATATATGCCTATATTATATCTATTACGACAAACTGCGTAACAGCTCCCATCACATCTGCTTTTGTTCAAAAAGCAATAAGAATTTGTCTTTGGCTTTGTACAAATATTTCGTGTGCAGATTTAGCTCTCGATGGTTACCTACAAATCATACACGAGTAACAATCTCCCGAAATGTGTTTAAACGGAGTATCTAATCTCTAGACAGCTTCAAATCCCTTCATCAGAATTTTAACTTGTTAGTAATGTGTGGATATATGGATTTGTTTCTGCGTGAATTCCTTTGCTGTACTTAGCGCACGTGGCTTTGTGTTTACAGTTGCACAGTTGCTGGCGTCGCTGGTTTTCGTGCTGTTCTTGGGACCAGTTTTCGCACTGTTGCGTGCTATTTTTTCTCCAACTGCTACACAACAACCTTACGAAGGACAAGGTCACAGGTCAAACAATAAAGTCAACAATATTTTTGGTAAGATTTAACAGGTTTTTTTTTTTAATTTGGCATTTTACTCTCACGTATATCTTTATAAATATAATAAAAATGAAAAGTAATGTACCGGTAATAAAACAACAGAAATCGGTTGTTTTACTCTTTCTTTGCTGCGCCCTCTTCACAGTGCTTTGGTGTGGTTTATGTAAAGGCCATAGACATAATGGTGTACAAAACACAACGATGATTGTATTGGGTTGCAGTTGTTATTACAATTATTTCTCGGTGTCCTGAATAAATACAGTTACGTGAAGCAGATGTGAGACGTATTTGAGTAGGAGGTATTGAATAAATGAATGAATGAATAATGGTTTTGTTTTACTTCCAGAGGCACTTTTCAGGTTCTTTCTTTTCCCGCTCTATCTCCCCATCAAGCTACAACAGTACCGCAGGCAACACTACACCGCACCCACCCGGCACAGGTAGAGCATTTCCGGGGCCGGGGTGGTTTTACTAGTCTTATGTCATATTGTATTTCATAGTCAAATATCAATATTTATTTGTCCGTGGGGGTGGGGTAATTTCATCTCCCATTGTCAGTTAGACCACACAAGGTTTTCACTCCCGTTTTGTTGTTTATATAAGCAGATTTTTAGTGGATGGGCTTGAAGTTTAAACTTCAGGGTGTCTACCAGTGAGGGAAATCAGGGAAATCCTGAAAAAATCAGGGAAAAATCAGGGAATTTGGTTTTAGTCAGTCAGGGAAAATCAATGATTGTTGATGCTGAACAAAACTGTTATTAATCATCTTATTTTATTCTCTATCTGATTTTATTTTGTATAATGCATTTCAGTGGCTATTGGTTACGTCTAGTGTTTCATAAGTATGATTTACATGTAGTAGATAGGACGTGTACTACTTCTGAATATACTGACCATTACACACTGCATATATATATATATATATAGTATGCATAATAACAACAGAAAATCCGGATAATCAGGGAATTTGAAAAAGACTTAAGGCTGGACACCCTGAACTTATCTGAGTCGTTCCCCAGGATTGTAATATTTGAACCATTAGTGTGTGTATATTTTTTTTTGTCTGTGTGTGTCTGTTACTTATAGACACTTTGTTAACACGATAACTGTCGAACACAATGTCGGATCAGCTTCAAACTTCGAGGGTTATTCCTTTAGTTTTAAATTTGGCATGATAATACCTTGGGTGGGTCATGTCATATCTGACTTAGATAGTGCATCGTATGACGTCACATTATGTCAAAACGTGTTGTGAACACTATAGACACGATAACTCTCGAACGACAAGTCGGATCAGCTTTAAAATGTGGGATGATGCCTTATGTCGGTCCGCCGGTTACTGTTAGATGCATATTGGAGAACGCGAGACGTCATATGACGTCAAAATGTGAAAAATGAGTTATTACAACTGCAGAACGCGGTTGTACTGTATTTAACTTAGATTGGACAACGCGTGATACAATGTGACATCGAAACGCAACTCTCCACAAGCTTGTCTACTGCGTTGTTATAAAGGTTCACTTTCCAGTGTTTATGGTCGAGATCGTAGTCCAACCTCCCCGAATCCCCTCCTTCATTAACCCAGCCGACTTTGCCGGACTGGGTTAGTCGTATCACTCTAGGGGGCTTGAATGTATGAATGTAGGTTGACTTTTGTTACATTGCATTTACGTTTAAAAAAGCTTACCTTTGTGCAAATACCACGCTAAAGCTTCGAATCGGGCATGAGAATTTCAAGTGAAACTAAAATAAAATAAAAAATTCTGTCATTACGTTTCAGAGAAAGGCCCAGCAGAAGTTGTGATTTACTTCGCCGTCTGTTCGCTTCCCGAAAATCAAGTGTATCCATAATAGGGCAAAACAGCAGTGCAACAACATGGAGTGCTGCAGGTAGTCAAGCGCCTAGGACTGTTAGCCAGAGAAGGTATTTGCATGTTTGTGTGAAACCATTTCACACTTTATTTTCCTGAAGAAATATTAAAGTGCAAAAAATATTTTAAAAAAAAAAAAACATTCATTTTCTGTGTTGCTGATGGAGTCATGTATGTTCAACGAATGTGAATTGTTTTGAAAATGTAACGATTGAAATTCTACATTTGCTAACATTAACAACAGTCAATTCATAGTGAACATTGATTATTCGTGTCTTTATAATTGTTAATGTTTTCTAATTACAGAGAGAAACCGTCTAGAGGTTGCGACCTCTGCCACCGACTGTTCCATAACGCTAGATCGCGGAAATTGCAAAGATCTACGATTGGTAATTCTGGAAGTGGAAATTTCTGCCAACAACCAAGGCCCTCTATGAAACTGTGATATTTCTAAGTGACTTTTGGACAACTCATGTCTTTTTGTTTGTTTGTTTTATAGTTTATCTGTTATACTGTAACTTTGTGTCACACAGTGTTTTTAAATGATGTTATATAATACAGCAGGGTTTATTTAAGCTGTCATAATTTATTCATGTCACGTTTAATACGAATTCAAACTGTATCCCACTATATAGTTGAGCCATGCAGCAGAGAAGTATTTTTGGTTTTTCTTGAGAATTGGGAAAAATACGAAAACTCAAAAAAAAAAATCACGTCTGTGCACATTTCCCAATTTTATATATAATAAGGGGAGGAGGGGGAAGGGTGCGGTACAAGGCATGTGGTGTTTTACTAGTTTTGCCGCAAAATCGGGATTATCATTTTTATTTTAAAAAAATCGCACGTTAGCATTCCTCCAGCCATTCCCTTCCCGGAATTCCTTTTCATCTCTGCAGTGTTGGGTAAAGCGTTTCCTAAGCTATTTCATCCTGGATGTTTTCTGCATGACATTTTCCCCCTAAGCGATCGTCACAATGTTGCCAGTACTATCATTTGCCTATACTAAAACAAAAATGTAATTTTTACTGCCTGAACTAAGAAATAACGTCGTTTTTTTCTAATTATTTTGTTTTTCAAACCAGTTACTCAGAGCTGCTTGAAAGCTTATTGTGAACAGAACACTAATTGTTTAACTAGATTACTAAATTTAGTGAACGGGTACATTTTTTCGCCAAATTATGTATCTAATATGCATCGCAAATATAGCGCACGGTACTGCAGTCATAGAACGAAAACTAGACACTTGCATTGAGAAGTGTATGTGTAATTTTCGGCTCTTACTTTCTGTTGGACGCTTGGTACAGTGTCGATAGAACTAAATAAAAATTATTCGATTTTAATGGATAAGACATTCCGCAGGGGCCGTAGTTTCTTTTATTGATGCATTCATTTATTTAGTTTTGGAAGTTTAAATCTCTGTATCCTAGAATAAAGCAAGGGAAAATAAGAAATTGATAAAAAGTCAGACCCAACATCTTCATGCTCATGTTGTGCTTGCTTCCAACCGCTGTGATTTATTGTCCTTCACTACATTTGACTTTAAAAATTCATGCATTAAAATAAATGTACATTTATGAATTCCGTATGTATCATTTTGATATTTACCCTATAGAGGGAAATCATTTGTGCATTCTGTGTATGAGGGTGTGTGTATATGTTACGGGGAATCTGTGTAATTAGGGATTTCATGAAATCCCTAGGGAATTCGTGTAATGAATAAGCTCATGTTGATTATAAAACTATTTTGAAAAGTTATCCAGAAAGGAAGGCTGTTTAGTGGTTCTTCAAACTGTGTATCCTTTTTCACATCGAAAGGAATTGGAATTTATAACATTACCATCCAAAATAACAGAATTTGGCGTGATATGTGACATAAGTTACATAGGATAAAAAATATCGGTGAATTCAGGTACTGAAGTATCTCATGAATGATAGTTTGGCAATCGAGGGCTTTGAGTATATTAATTCAAAATCTACTATTAATTTCGGTAAAATACTACGTTGCAAACATGAAAATTCTCAATAAAAACATCGAAATCAATTGAGCAAGTTATTACACGAATCCGCTAGAGATTTCATGAAATCCCTAATTTTACAGATTCCCTGTAACATATATAGTGTTTGTAGTATGCGTCTGTTGTAGACACGAGAAGTCTCGAACGAAAAGTCAGATTAGCTTTAAACTCGGCAAGATAGCGCCTTGGTTTATTCCGATGGTTCACAATATATTTTGTGTATATTGCACAACACATTACGTCATGACATCATTACGTGTTATGGACACGAGACTTGTTAACAGGATAACTGTCGAACGACATGTCGGATCAGCTGCAAACTTGGTGGGGTTATGCCTTTTGTGGGTCCGCCAGTTGGGATTGCATTTGACATATATTGGACAACGTTTGACTTCGTGTGACGTCAAAATATGAAAAATACGTCATCACTGTAACTGCATAATGAAATTTCGGATCAGCTTCAAATTTGGTAAGATAATGCCTTGGGTGGGTTCGACAGTTTATATTGTCTTTGCATATATCACGTATGACGTGATATCATGTCATTACGTGTTTTTGACATTAGACTTCTATTAACAGGAGAAGTAAAGAACGACAACTCGGATTAATTTCAAACTTGGTGGGATTATGCCTTAGGTAAGTTCGCCGATTCATATTGTATGCGACGCGCATGAGACATAGCGTGAGGCCATATGATGTCTAAACGTGACTGAAAACTCGCGCCTCACCTGCTTCTGTCACCAGCACCCAGACTAATGAGCGGCGGAAGAGGGATGGTACCGATACAGAGCCATTGCCGAATGAGTGAGTGGAGTTGGGGTTAAATAAGCATCTAACGGGTTAACGGTACCTTTGTTAACCGTAAATTATCGTGACAGGCTGGACATGGCATGACACAGTATTTTCCGAATAAAAATGGTCGTTGAACTTGGCTGACAGCAAAGTGGTTTTCACTTACTTGCAAAGATGTTCAATTTATTGAAGCGGTTATGCAACCTCAGGTAGCATTGTTTTTCGTACCTGGAAGTGTTTTTAACGTTTTAAGCAGAGCATCTGTTGTCTTCCGTTATGATGAGGACACCGTTTTGGCTCCAAAATGTTTCCCGTCTCTCTACCCCCCCCCCCCCAACCTCACCGAGGTGAGTTGTCAGTTGTGCAGTCTTGCTGTCTCTAGTATTTTATGGCCGATGGGAATGAACGAAGACAAGGTATGTATCATGTATGTAGCTGTATATTGGATACAGACCCATACTGTGAAAAGGTTAAAAGGGTTTGCATTGCGTTCAGAGCTGTACCTACGTTGAATGGGGCGGGGGATGTCTACAATAAGCAGGAAAAATCACCAATGAAGTAGAAAATTTGTGAGGTGGCGTCTACCGTCCATATTCGAAAAAAACGCAAGTAAAACTTTTTGTAGAGTACAGTTAAAATGCATCATCACTGTAACGGCCGAACGAAACGTCTGATCAACGTCAAACTTGGTAGGATAATGCCTAAGATGGGTCCGAAGGTTCATATTTTAATTTTTTTTTATATTTTATATAGTGCAACGCATGACGTCTTATGACGTCAAAACGTATTGCAGACACTTTATATTGCCAATACGATTAGGCTTTATGTAGGACTACCGCTTGCTATTGTATTCTATGCATATTGGACGTTAATCACTGGCTGAGCATAGAATGACACAGCATTTGGGTACAGATCCATACCCCGATAGGGATTAAAGTGTTAAAATTGTGATAAGAGCTAAATCGACATCAATAAAGTAGGAATATGGTGATGTAGCGATCACTTTCTTGGATAAAGATTATAGTCAAACCTGTTTATAATGGCTATCTTTCGGGACTCAGACAAAAAGACGTACAGTGAAAGCTGTAGTTACAACCTCCACCCGGATAAAAGACTTACAGATAAATCTGTTTGGGCAACCACCTTCCAGGATCGGCTAAAAAGACGAAGAATAGAATCGGCCTGTCATGACCCGGAAATAAAAGATCTAAAACCTGTATAAGTCCCGTTTATAGTGACCACATTTCACATTCCAAAACTTGCACCCTGAAGTATCCCCTTACAGTGCTAGGGTTGAGTTCGTAACACCCTCAACTTCACTGGTCCTCTTACGTTTTAGTCAGAGGCTTGTCAGGATCTGGCAACATAGGAGAGGGATAGGAATCCCATTACCAATTATTCAGAAATAGAAACGACGGGTCTAAGCGGTCTAGCTATTAATTTTTTCGCCGCAAACCTGTTTTCATTCGTTTTGCCCAGCTGTTTCATGTATGGGAGTGATTATGTAATTGTTTCCATGTTTGCAGCGCCTTGGCTTTTTAAGTGGGTCCTCTGATGCCTTGTACTATGACAAGTATCTCGTCATTTGGCTCTAGTATGTAGGTACATTTTGGCACAAGCTATATATGATGGATATTACTACACTTACTACACAGGGTGCAGAGCCTTAACGCAAACTTTTTGGTGAAAGGGATCGGATTTCATTTAGAGTTATAGCTACATTAGATGGCGGGGGGATGACGGGAAGATGAAGTGGGGAATTGGTTATGTAGGCACCAAATAAAATGACCGGTAAAACTTATTCAAGACCCGGATAAAAAGACGTAACGCAAAACCTGTTAATAGTGACTACCATCCAGATTCTGATAAAAAGTCGTAGGTAAAATCTGCCTGTATTCACCACCTGCCAGACCAGGATGAAAAAAGGTGTACAGTAAAACTATTGTAGTGACCACCTTCCAGACGGGGATAAAAATGATATTAAACACTGTATAGTGGAGACCGGTTTCGGGACGTGTTTTGGGGTCAAGGGGCCCCGAGGCCAAAATTCTGGCCTGACCCATCCCTAGAAAATTCTAAGAGTCCACTTGGGATCATATATGCTATTATGCGTGTCCAAAATAACTCGCAAAAAGGGGTAAAATTTCAGTTCTGGCGCTGTCCGCATGGATGGTCAATTTCGTTTAAAAGGGATAAGTTTTCATTTTGTACGACGCGATACCCTAAAAGGCTTTTATGTAAAGAACTGTATCGAAAGAGCCTTTCATTTTGAGGCAAACGAGTACTTAATGGAAATTACCCTGCCCCCTTTTAAAACGAAATTTACTCTCCGCGCAGAGAGACTTTAAAATTATTCCCTTTCCGCGTTTTTTTTATTCTTGTGTTTGTTTTTTTAGTTTTTGATACACATGGCAACACACATGACGCAAATCCCACCCTGGGCATAAAGCATCGACATGAGACTTGTTAGGCGTGTGATGTCATTAGGTCAGAATATTACTTGGTTCAGTCTCTGAACCTATATCTCCTCTTCATCTCCTCATTTCGCCTAAAAAACACATACACACACATACAAAGCCAACACATGAATCCATTGACGCTATGTGATTTTACATTGTATTTTAAAGGCATATTGGTACATTCCTCACTGAGATATTTTAAGCAATGAATCCCTCGGTCAGTGGCCAATGTCACTTATATAATGTATGTCATTACCTGCTGAAAATGGCTGTGTTGCGGAAAACTGAAACGTTCAGGTAGGTCTGTGAAAAGAAACATGACTCAACTGATTAAGGAAAATGCTCCAGAAAGACAATACATTTTCTATTTATTTACCTAAGCAATGTTTAGTGTAGCGTGAATTTTAACAGGCCAATAAGCTTCTTGGCCAGTTCTAGAAAGATATGTGAATGTGTATGTGTTTGTGTTGTCCTGGAGAGGGCAGTTGCGCCGCCTGGTATGAGTTGGAAATTAAGCTGTCAATATATTGAGGTTACCTGGAAAGTGCACGTGTTTTTTTTTAACTTTTCATTACTTTTTCGGTCTTAAAGTTTATTCAAACTTTTTTCGCCTTGATAATGATTAGCAAAGAATAAGAATATGGCTACTACAACAAGAGGACGACCTTGTGCAGCAATTGGATGCGATAATGACTGCCATAGCTGCAATCTTTCCTTCTTTCGATTTCCAACGGACAAACATAGAAAGCCAACACTGTTTCATGTTCGAAATCCCTCTCTCCAAATTACAATATCGCGCCCCGCGCCAAAAATTCTAGGTACAAAGAAGGAATTAAAAACTCCAAAGCATCTTTTTCTGTGGGTCCATCCTCACCGCAACAAAGATGTGATGAAAAAAGGATAGTTTGATTTCAACGCCTTCACCATCAACTACACCTGATATGACCCGAAAACAAAAATAAAAAAAAAAGAGTTGCAACGACTTCGGTCAAAGTTTTGTAGCGCGAAAAAACCAAAACGGTATAAAAAAATTCTTGCATATTTATTTATACCGTCCGAAAAAATGGGTTATTTTTGTGAAAGATCTGGAATCTGTTTTCGTCACCGTTTTTCCAATGGTGCAGCACATGACAAAACTTGACAAGCTTGCAATGCCAAAGATGTGAAAAAATGTAATTGAATGTAGAAATACCGCGTGTGTTAAAAAGATAAAAAGCGCTGTAAGATTGCTTATGAAGATGCGAATTCATTTGGCTTTGAAAATGGTAAATTTTGCTTCAGTTAGATGCTAGAGTGATAAAAGAAAACAGAAAAGTCTTATAGCTTATTCATGTGTAAATGTGAGAACAGTATTTACCTTTTTCCATTGCGATCTTTGACGGGAGGGTGGGGAGGGGGTGATCGTTATCTGATCAGATTTGTTAAATAAAAGCTGGCTGTGCTAATAAAATGACATTTTTTATCCTTCTTACTTCTATTGTTCAGCTCCTGTTGAAATTAATTACTTTAAATCCCCTAAAATCTATTGAAATATTGAGCTTAGCACCAATACTGTAAAGCGTTTTGAAAGCTGCTTTTCTCAGTTTGCAACTCTTTCACCAGGGGCGCTGCAATCAGCTGGATACTATAGTCTCTATAGGGAGTGTCATATCTTAGTAGTTTATAGTCTTTGCCAGTACTCATCAACTAGAGGAACTAGTAGTTAAAATAATTTCAATAACCAACCTCTTCGACGGTTCGGCATGTTCTGTATAATACCTTTTTACTCTGTGGACCCACTGGAGATTCCGCGAAGTAATGCTCATAAACGAAGTATTTTTTAAAATCTCCAATCCGCTCTGTGTTTAAACATAACATACAGATCTCCTCAGAGGTCGGCTGTTGGACAACAACGGTAGTGTTCTAGTTTACTGGAAAGAACTTCCGCTATAAACAAACAAACCGAGGAACCAAGCACTCGATGTATCACAACCTAATATCCTATGCATTAACGAAATAACAAATGTTGGTGCTTTTGAAAACGTAAATAAAATTAATATATCAACAGAAATATAAACATCATATATACGAAAGGAAGGAATGATAGTCCGGTGAGCGATAATAGCGGTAATCGTATCTTAGAACTACACCAAACACTAGCTCCAAGAAGCGGTGCGCTAAAAAGTTTCGAGGCACCGCTTCAAAGCCTCGCTTTATAACGATAAGCAAGTCAACTACGCTCGCTTTGAGGCACCCCTGTGGCTACTTTGTGTGAGATTCAACGACCCATAAGTTTTTATTGGCATTTGCTAAAGGCCCTCAAAGTACAACGGTAATCATATACTTGTACAACTTCTGTGTTACGCTTTCTTTAAAAGAAACTAATACGGAAATAATCCCAAATCTCCCGCAATAAATGACATTTGTTTGTTTGCAGGGAGCATACTTTATTACGTGAAACAGTAACAATAATTTTTTGCAATTATCCACCAAACAACTTTTAAATTGATATTTCAAAAAGAACGTAAACATAAAAAGTCAAATATGGTTGGTGTACAAAATAAATTTATACGTCATTCTGCATCTAACAACTATTTAATATATATTGTTCAAATAAACTATAACCCCTTTATTTAAATTTTCGCTCCCTTGACTTTGATCACGTGACATTTAAAGGCCAGAATGTAAACAAACATTCGACAGGTGGATGCGGAAGCTAACTTTTCTGCACTTTTATGAAGAAATAAAAGATATACAGCTCACTAAAATCGTTGCCTGTTTTACAAAAAGGGCATACTGGGCATGAACTTTCTGTAAATGTTTGAATAATAGGGGCTGGTATGCAGGATTCGTGCCTCAGAACATACGAAATTGGCCCCTATTAGCGGAACAATGGAAGGCTTCGTAGCTCTGACACAGAGATATACGATGTTATGCAAGTCAGAGCTACTCGGAGCTAACCAAACACCAGAGATACCTGAAATTGAACAGCACATCATAACTGAAAAAACTGAAAATATGTTCTTTTTAATCTGAAGACTGTTTTTGCTGGTCAGTTCATGTTTATTTGCAAGCTATCCACGCAATTCACCATGACATACACCGAATCACACTTTGGGCGTTTCGAATAAAATGCGCAAGAATTTTGAATTTCGACTCCAACGGAATCGGATAAAAATATAAAAAATGATAAGAGAATACAGAAGAAATATAGCAAAACCAGCTCATACTCAGAACATAAAAGAAATTCAAACTTAAAACTATTTGATAAAACTTTTAATAAATGTTTAAAATAGCACACAGGTTGTTAAAAACACGATTGCTCCTTGGTGCAAGAGAAATTTGACATTTAGTTAAATTCTCTCTATCATTCCTTTCATTTTTTCATTTTAGCTCGCATTGGAAACACATAATTTTTGCGCATTTTATTTGGAACGCCCAAAGTGTGATTTGGCTTATTCTTATTAAAATCATGGCCGCGGACCCCAGTTAATTTAGTCTCAGCGGACCCTTTCCATCTTCCTAGGACAGAAAGGGTCACAGTTCCTGCAATAGAAATGGCCATTGATCTCAATTTTCGAGGCTCTGGATCTTTCGGCGCACGTTCAAGGACACCGAGGCTCGAACTGGCAGGCTTTGCTTTAAAAGCACAGTGCGAAGCACCCTGGCGCATTATTTTCGACCTCAGCGAAACTCCCAAACTAGAGTAAAGCGTGGTTTTGCAACTGTGGAGTCACTGTTGTTGTGGGCGATAGTGAGGGATTCGATATCCTGATCTCAAGAAAACACATATTTTTCTCAGTAAAAAATTGTTATCTGACCATAAAACTTGCGCGCCATAATTCATAATTGGGCCATTTATATGATGTACCCTTTCTAAAACAACGCCGTTGGCCCAAGTCGTTCGCCGAGATTTGAAAATTGACATCAATGACATTTCCTATTGTAGGAACTATGGCTCTTGCTGTCATAGGAAGACCACAAGAGTCATCTAGGACTGCAGTTAATTTTGCATAGACTTTCTGTATAACATTTTGAAATCCGGTACTCCATAACTTTGCTCGATCTAAAGGAACAACAAAATCAGATGTTCTGGAGCTTTAGAAGAACAGAAATAACTAGAAAATGGGGATCTTTCGATTAGATTTTTTGGTGTGCTGTTTAAAAAATAGCAGCTGTGAGATTCCCCCGTTTTGGCCGATTCCTTCTTGTGTTTTATTCATTTTTAACAACTTGTTACGCGCAAACCAACCAATGTTTCACAGCAAGTTTTTCCTAGAACAATCCTGAATTTCTTGGAACAAAATTTCTTGATTGCCTGCATGTGTTATGTAATGACTTTCCGTATCCCTGCTTTTGTTTTTAATCATTTCGTGTTTATGTTATACGAGGAAATATTATTGTGATTCATGTTTTTATGATAATCTTCCGCCGCCAACAGAAAAATTTGTAATTTAACCAATTACGATGTGCTGTTCAATTTAAATGTCCTTTGCTTCGTATGGAATTCGACCGCAATTGTACACTTTCTGGTAGCTGATAACGAAAGAGAAATCAGAGGATAGAAACCTGTGGGATGGTGGGACTGTGTTGCGGTCCGCCTCACTGGAGCAGCTGGAGAACTCTTAAGTGTGGGTTCTGGCGTAGCTGACATGGCAGTCACTTCCATAGGCCTGTTGCTCTTGGGTAGAAGGAGTACTTGATTGGTTGCATGATTCGTCATTCATAGATCATCGTGACAGTGATTGATGGTGGCATCCGTATGCTCAGTTGACCATACAGGAGATTGTAAGAACCCCAAGGGCTGTCACTTGACGACGCTGTTGTGGTGTCTCCCAACCAACGAGATTACTAGCTGGGTCACACTAGCATCACAGGAGCAGACATCAGTTACGAATTGTGCTGCATTTCTCTGCACTTGCTGTATCCTACTGATGTCACGCTGAGTGTACGGATTCCATGCAGATGAGCTAAATCCCAGCTTTTTCTTTGACCTCCGCCGGCCAGAATGTAGTGTGCGTCGTACTGTAGTTAATACCCAGGTTGCGCTGTTTGCAATGTCAGCGCTTTACTCGAGGTAATGCCGAGGTATGCGTGAGAAAATATTGGCTCTAGAGGCTGACGTTTCATATAGTAGGTATGATTGGAGCGTTTGGGCTTCTTTGTGATGGTTGAAATATTACATTTTGACACATTGAAGTCCATTTGTCATTTATCTGTCCACTGAACAAGGCGCTGAGAGTCCTGCTGAAGGATGATGTGATCTTGTGGGATGCGGTCGAACGCCTTCTTGATTCTGTTATCTGGATTTTACAGGAAAGCGCTTTTCGGCGGCAATATGCTGTTTCTCGTTTATGTTGTGATGTTAAATGTCTATTCATATTGGACAGAACACTGCGCTCCATCACTTTACATGCGATGCAGCTAGCAAACACTATATATATCTTGCGCATCTTATAATATATATATATATGTATATATAATAATGATAATAATAAGATGCACTCACTCTGCATCTTAGTCATAACGCGCCCTTGACCTGTAACCCAGTAACGCTGTGAGCAGTGATGACAGTACACGAAAAGTAGTGTCATGGGATCGTTTGTTTCTTGTCATTTAAGGCTTTCTTTGTGTGATGGTTTTTGGTTAACTATTATTCTATTCCCTAGTTATAATATGATGCCTTATTGAAGATGCCTAAAAATAGTTAATACATTTTGTATTATTACTTATTACATTGTATTATTATCATTGGAATTGTAGTATTTTTGTTATCGGTTTGGCAAAAACTGGCTAAATATACTATTGGCTTTAAGAGAAACACAGCAAATGCTGTTCGTCCCTCAGATCCTGTCCGATTACTTTTGAAAAATTCGTCGGTTTCTCCTTTCAACTTTATAATGTTTTCGCTGTTACGATTGGACAGAATGTCAACGGAAATTCTTGTTTATGGATAGCTGTAAGCAGAGCTTCTTTCCAATAATCTGGAATACAGGCGCAGGCATAGAGCTGGTGAAAAATTAATCGGAGAACTGGGGCTACATCTTCGGCTTAATCGAGGTAAAATCCGTTCAGGGGTGCACAAGTTTGGATCTAGCTGTTTGAGCTTATTTGTATGAAATTTATGTATAAAGCGAAAATGGAAGGAACGGCAGATCACTTCGTTCCTGTGTAAATCGGATCTGGAAGTATTTATTAAGGCCGGTTAGCTGGTAAAGTCGCTATAGTGGACTATATAGTTTTTAGGTCCCAACCCTTCGGATTGGGGCCTATAGGTTTGGGGTGTCCGCCCGTCTGTCCGTCATCGCTTTATAGCCCTATGAAATTGGGGGGGGGGGCGGTTGGGGCCTGCTTGTGTTTCACAAATACGTACTTGTTAACATTAGTAAGAATGCCGTTGTGTTCAGTGTTTGCAGATTTGACGTAGCGTAATGTATGTATGTGTATAGCGGAAGTGTGGCATTCGGGCGGTTTTAGCTACTTTATTTCGACGTGATCAAAACGCTTCCTAGTGCGCAAACTGTGCACTTGTAGATTTGCGTGTGGAACCTTTTTTCACTGGTTTCGTTCTGCATGGTAAGCCGCGCTGAGTATTGGTTAATTTTATTGGAATATTACTGCTCATTCAATTTTGGAGACCATCACGGAAAGTTTTTATTAACGATTAAGAGTTATTAACAGTTTTATTAAAGTGGATTTAGACTGAAAAAAGTGAAGTTTTAACTGTTCTGTGATCACCCATCCCGGTGATGTTTCGTTTCTGGGTTCTGTTGAGGTTATATCGGTGAGAACTAGATCACCTGAGGTTAGGCGCGATGAATTTGATTGCTAAATTCACTCATAAGGTTATACTACCTTTTCACTTTTTAAGTGCCCCCCCCCCCCGACCGAGTTGCTGCTGCTCGGTTTTGAAGGATGTCTTTTCAGTGTTTTTTTGGCCAGTTAGAATGCACGAAGACAGGATATATATCGTGGCTGAAACTACGCTTTGGGTGCAGAGCGTTACTGTAACTATGGGTACAAGAGTTCGGGTTGTGTTCAAACCTGTGCCCACTTTGGATGCGGGTTGGGCGAGGGGCGGTTAGCAAAAAAAAAAATCACAAATGATTTAGGAAATCATTCCGCAGGACCACATTCAAGACCTACATAAAAATGACTGCGGTACGCCTGTTTTTAGCGACCACCTTCAAGACCCAGATAAAAAGACAGACACTATAACTTGTCTGTACTGACCACCTTATAGAAGACGTAAAACTTGTTTGTAGTGCCCACCTTCAAGACCAGGATAAAAAGAGGTAAAATGAAATCTTTTTTTTTTTTGTGTGTGTTTGTGTGTGTGTTTTGGTTTAAAAAGACGTACAGTAACACCCGCCTGTCGTGACCACTTTCCATACCGGAATAAAAAAAAAGACAAACAGACAAATCTCTGATGACCTCCTTCCAGACCATGTTAGAAAGCGACGCACAGTAAAGCCTCGTAGCGACTACAATCGGAACCTAGATGAAAAAGACCACATTCCACCCACTTTGCTGCACCTGTATCTTGACATCTGTAGAAATAGAGGATTAAGGCACCCACGGGTCACGATATGCACCTCCCTCCCCTGCCCCTACACATATCTCCCCGATCGGATCTATTTATTTAAGGTAAAAAGTCTTATTATTATGAAAGAGTACAAAATTATCAAAATAAAAGGAAGGTGGGGCAAGCGATGTAAAAGGAGTTGGGGATGGGTGGGGGGTTCAAGGGACACATTTGTTTTTGGTTTTCAAAAAGAGAAGTCAGCGGCTGGCTAATAAAAGTGTTTGACATGTTCGGGTACATTGGTGTTGGTGTGCACTATCCGCTCCAGTTTCTTCTAATTTCAAAGGAGGCAACCTCGAGTGGATTCAAAAACCTCGACCTCACTGGACTACTGCTCAACCTGTCCGGCAGATAAATTCTCGGTTTGGCCAGGTAGCTATGGGTCACTACCTGCCCGACCGTGCAGGTGGCTTTCTGGCGAGGAGGTGGGGGTGAATTGCAGGGGGTGAGGAGGCCAAAAGATGACGCACTAACATGTAATGTCTGTGTGTAGCATAGGGCTTTGATGATGTTTTTGTGAAGAATAAAATGTGCATTTAAGCATAATTTAAGATAATTTCAGTTTCGGTTTACTTTTCAGGTGATTATAAATTTCGTGGTGGGGTAGGGGAGTGGAAGAAAGAACTTAAAATAGGTGGAAAGGTTTGGTGGTCGGACAGGTAAAGAGTGTGGTCGGGCAAGTGGATGTTTTTATTATTATTGGTGTTATTATTATTATTATTGCTATTATTGTTGCTATTATTATTATTATTATTATTATTATTATTATTATCCCTGTTCTAGGCGCGTCCCGGTCCATTTCAGATTTTCAGATGCCTGAATCTTCATTTTTTCTTTTTTCTTTTTTATTTACACGGAATGAAGGTCAGAGAAGTGTCTTTGATTTGCCATTAAATACTCTGCTTACAATGATCCAAACTAGTGCTTATAGGCAAAAGAACATTTACATATGGCAGAAGCAAACTTACTACAGAAATAGAAACCATGTAATAAAAGGAATACAACATGGTAACGAGGGAAGTACATGGAAATACGTCCCTTAGTCAAAAGTGCACATTGACCTTCCCCTACGGCAAATATTTACATTTGGCAGAGGAACGTATCTCCCAGAATTCCTGTTGTGCAGTATATACTGGGAGTTGGCTTTAGATTTCGATCATGTGTTTCAGTTGTTGTTTTAGATTAAGTAAATTGAAACACAAAACAAAACCGGAAAGGGTGCTATGTCAAACGATAAATAAATTTTAAAGAAGTTCAGTTGGAAACAAACACAATTCACATAAACAAAAAAAGTGAAATAAAGAAACTGCTAGAAGGTTGCAAGCACTGAGATGTACTAATCAAGTAAAAATCAATAGAATGGGAGTGCATTCAACTACACTGTATAGAATCTGCGGGATTTAGAAATATGTTGAACTGCTGCGAAAAAAAAGAGTGCGGGGATTCAGACGGAAACAACACGAGTGTTCCTTTGGTATGGAGTGCTCATCAAAATGATACAAAGTAAAGTGACTTTTTATGCAAAAGCGATCGACCTAAAGCGAAGTGACCATCTCACTTATGGAACTTAACCTCTCTCCCCCCCCCTCGCCCCTCCAAGGATGATCGGTTGGGTATTCTAGAGAAGCCCGTCAAAATACATCTGGCTTCTTATTGCTTCTTTATTCTTCTTTCAAACAATGCAACGTTAATAGTAATCATTTTCCATTTGTCTAGTTACAATATTGTATTGTAACTAAACGGATTCCTAAAGTAGAAGAGGGAACTATGTAACTGTTTGGAAGATCTGTTCCAGTTAGTTTATCATCATACATGAAAGGTTGGGGGTTAGTTTGTTGAGGCACAGAGGGATAGCCAACTTTTTTTCTATTTCAGAAAACACATATTTTATGAAATATTTTATTTCATAAAACATTCACGATAGTGTCAGTATGTTATCTGAGTAGAAGCTTTCCTTTAAAAAGAAGAAATAAACAAAAACTTTCAACTTTCTGAGAAACTCTTAATTCAAAGTTTATTGAGGTGCGCGATCCAGCGTTTGTTGAGCTTTTAGAAGACAGCAAAACAAAATCACCTGCTCCTGTTCATTTATTGGTTGATTTAATTAAGGATTCCTTCCCAGCTTGGCGTTTTTCTATGTAGGCCACAGTTCTCTGTAGCTGTTTTAAAAACCCAAATTGCAAATCGTTTTATCTTGAAGGCATTTTGAACCATTTCTTTACATAGGAGAGAAACACACCAGTTACTTCTCTGTAGTTTTCAGTGTGTTATTGGCTGTAGCATTGGTCAAACAATTTCAAATGCATCCACTTGAAAAGCTATGTACATCTGCCTGTGAATTCCGCAGTTGGCGGAATCGTTGCAGATATCAGTTGTTTATGCAAATAAGACTTCAGTTGAATTGTGCACTTTAAATTTAATAAGTTTAATAACGATAGGAACATCTTTGGCGTTGTCATCGCAATTGACTTATTAGCGGTGAAAGCTAAAGATGCAGTATTCTGACCACGAACTGAATTCTCCAGCGACAAATCGGAGAACGAAGCCGGAATCCAGACGCCCTACGCAGAGGATATATATCACAGAAAAGGATCATCCGGATATGGATAAAGAGATGGCATGTGGGGATGATCCTAATTGCTCAAACGGACATGACTTAGGAAAAGAGAAACATGACGGGGTATTGCCTAAAAGGGTTCAAGCTCTGCTGAAACGAGTGAAACACTCGCGCTCCAGAAAGTCATCTGCAATCCTGGAAGACAAACCAACCGTTAAGAAAATGTTGTCAAGTTCTGCGCGCCCTGACAGCAGCGGTAAGGCGAAATCAGTTCAAGACGAACCTGTGTCGGAATGGAAGCAGGATACCGCGGCACGCACAACGGGCGCAGAGTCTGTTCAGACATCGACACCTGAAGAAAGTGGCAAAACTGTACGATTGGGAAAAAGATGCCAACTTGTCCACACGGCTAAAACTAAAGTAGTTGAAAAGCCATTAAAAGACAATTGCGCGAATTTAGATTCATCTGCTAGTGAACTTATTGCCCGAGAAGATAGCGCAGAAGAAGAGAAGTCCAAAAGTGCTGAATTAGGCGAAGAATTCAGTGATTCTTCGGTTAGTACGATAGAACCTATTGTTGCTGGTAAGTCAAAACCAAGTCAACCGGAGACTTTGGAAGAATTATCACGAAGGGCAGTGGGTAATATAAGGCTGAGCAAAGGGTGTGCCTTGGCGTCCGCAACTGTGCATGACAGCACTATTCTTTCCTCTAAAAGAAACACGGAAAATATACTAGCTCATTCTCCTTGTCAGGTGACGATGGTTGAAAACCTTCGGGGCGAAACTGGACACAGTGAGGGAGGTGTCTCACTCGGGGATACTGGGAGTTTTCAAAATAACGGGGCCTCGGACGATTTGTGTATGTCGGTGTCCGAGAAGCCGCAGGTATCGCCTGCTCAAGTAAGCTGTGTTTCCGAGGAAGCCGATGTAAACGCTGTCTGCCTAACACCCGTAATCCCAGCGAAACCGCCACTGCCAAACACAGAGGCCACGCCGATTAGTGCGATACCTGTAAAAAGCGACAACAAACCGGTGGTGTCTGGTATGACAGAATCTATGGGAGGAATCCTCAGAGCTTCCTTGCCAGAAGAACCGGTAACGCCCAGCGAAATTGGCCATCGAAGGCCTCTCATAACGGACATGAAATTAATCCAGCAGGGAATGAAACTGGCTCTGAATATTTCGCTTGAAATGGAGTCTTGTTGGATGCGAAGCCGGGAGAACCTGACCAGGCCAAAAACAGTAAGTGATGGCGATCGCTCTTATGTTGTAGTTTTACGTAGTGTTTTATGTAGTGTCTCGTATCTCTTTTACGGCATCCCGATAATATGCCTCATGTTTTCACTCCCAAAGAGAAAGTGTCTCTGGAGTTCTTCGGAAAGGGCTTAATTCACCCGGACGATTTGGTCGCGAAGGTCAAGAGAAAGAAAAAAAATTGAGAAAAATTGCAGAGATCAATTTACTTAAATTTTGAATTGTGATCAATTTAACAACATTGTGTTTTTCCTGGTGCAAATTATTTCGTTTTTTTTTTTCGTTATACGCATTCATTGTAAATGCCAAAGCAAGTGATTCATCAGTTTAATGCTTTGATTTCCAAGAGTCGATGTTACATCCTATTAAATATGAAGACGTACCAAATCACTCAACATTGGTTTAGACATTGCATGAAGCGACGAAAGGGTTCCTTGTTGCGGGTATAACATCGTCGCCAGGGAGAAATAATTTGACACAAGTTATTTGATAAAAGTGATAGGCCAAGTCCTCTTGAAAGTGAAAAAGCCGGCAAAGTTTATTTACGGAAATCCATAAAAACACGGGCCATAAAAACATAAGTCGCTTAATGATAAATATTACAGAACAATACTTGAGACCAAATTAAAAGTGGAAAAGGAAGGGAGGGGGTGGGGGATCATTTGCAAGTAAACTTGACATGATTTAAACTAGACGTAATGAAGATGTTGGTCTTAAGGTCTTATAACAAGAAAATACACATGACAAATACTTCATTTATGCCTGTGATTTCCGGTGTGTAAGATGCAACTGTTACTGGCTTTCGAAGATTCTTAATTAAAGATTTTGATTCGATGGGAACATTAGGATGGGAACAAAACTGGACAATTTAATGTTTTCAATATCGATTGTTATTGGGTAGGAATACGGGTAAAATTTGTCGGATTATCGGCACAGCATTTCTTTTGACAGGGAAATTTCATAACAACATTTGTCAGTTTTTGTAGAAGAGAAACCTTCTGTACGTCAGCAGGCAGATGTTTTGCTGACGGTAGGATGTTCATGCAATTATTTAAATCACATGATTTTTGTGACAGGTCATGTTTTATCTATATGTGAGTATACACAAAGTCAAAACAAACTTCAAATAGTTTTAGCTGGAACAGCTCAAAAATAAGAAAGTTGAGGGGGATGGGAGGGAGGGAGGGAAACTGCTTGGAGCGAGCGTTGATTCGAGGTGATCTATAGTGACCTTGATATTTATACATATGCAGCTGTTTTCGCCGTGGTGGTACGATATATGTAATTAGTCTATCTGTTTAATCATATGAAAGTTTGCCGTTCATTTTAACGTATGGTGTAGCAAGACTAATATTTAGTTAACTAAATCGTATGTCCAAAGCCATTGTTGGGATTGACAGCAGACGTGCGCCGTTTCTTTTACTTAAATAAAAATCATAGTAAAAGATTTTTGGTTGCAAGTAGATGCTGAAATGATAAAGCCTTGTACATTTTTAACATGACAATTCACATGAGCTTCATAAAACGTTGCGTTCAGCCCCAAATGAACTTAATATACACTTACATGATGTTTACCCACGAACATGTCATAAAATGCCAAATTTAACGTTATGCTTCGTTATAAAAAAAATGTTTACATTATGCAAATGCGCTGTGTAACATTTCAAATGTCAGACCAGTTGTTAACTTGGCTATAATTATTATTATTGTATGATCGTCGCATCGTTGTGCACAGTAGATGTTTGAACTAGACACTTTTTTGCAGGAAATGAATAAAAAAACACACATAAATTAATGTGAAAAAACTCTTTGTCTTATTTTGATGTTTCAGTGTGGGATATCTCGATGCTTTTATAGTTCTGCATTGTGTTTCCACGTTGATCGTTTGGCTTTTTTTAGCTCGTGATTATACCTCGTGTATTGCATTCGTCCTTGGTCTTTCCATGCATTGCGTCAATTATAAACCAAACCAATTTATGTTAGAATTTCAAGTTTTTGTGAAAGTTTCAACATGAAAGAACCCAAATTGTCACAAGCTATGATAATGCTCTCCCGTGTTCAGTCTTTGCTTTTCGATTTTACCAGAGCACCATATCTAATCTGTGACTTATTCAATCAGCTGCGATAAGCTTCCAGGCTTGAATGTCACGTGTTTCACGGTTAAAGAATTATCTGAAGCAGTTCTATTATAGAACAGATCATTTTTGTGTCTCTTGCTTCATGAAATAGTTATTGGAAATCCATAGGTGCGTAGTCTGGAATGCAACAATCGCAGGCTTGAACTTAATGACATTTGAGTTTTCTACAGTAAGACCCCTGCATGGGACCACATGGCAAATAAGACCCCATGGATGAGAAATGGCTTTTTTCTGAAGCTTTGTCTTAATTCGAATTCGGTACAAAGACGTCCAGAAAGTTGTTTCCCTTTGGCTTAGCACCTCTTTCAGCGTGATTTTCGGAGTTGTAGTGTAGTTTATAAACCGCCCATCCTGGTGTGAGCCACAAAACAGTCTATTTTTATCATTGCTCACAGTATATTACATGCACATGTTACCAACCAAAAGTATATTTCATGGTGCAGTTTGAAAATGTTAAAACACAATGAAATGGCGGTTGTAGCGTTTGACTAAAGTGTCATTGTAATGCATTGTACCAATAAAAAATAAATAGAAGAGTTACTTTGAAAAAATAGATGCGCGGCAATAAAAGAAAACAAATATTTTAGCTATAACTCGCTTGAGGAATATGTAAGACGATACGCTTGGCCTTCTTTAGTGCATTGAAGCCTCGATAGAGGAAGGCTGTGTGCTGCATAAATAACTGTTTATTTCAAGTTTATTAAGATTATATCTACTTATCATTTCGATCTCATCAGCGAGCGCAGTTAGATGCCTGAAAGATGAAAGTCTATATACTTTATAACGTCGACAGCTTTTGATTCTAACGAATTGGACAGTTTTGTTAATGGTGTAACCAGGCTGGAATATCTTGTACAGAAACCAAATACTATGAAATGAAAATGATATGGAATAAGAAATGGTATTAAATTTGAAGTAGGCGAAGCTGATGTTGCACATGTTGTAAACAAAACCGGCATTAATATTTCCATTTATTATAATGTAATAGTATAGTAGGAATAAAAAGGCTCAATGTGTCATTGTAAATGATAGTCTTGCTGCGCACTTCCAACTAACTACCATCATCCCAAGTCAGTGCAGACATTTCCTTTTGAATGAGATCGAACATCATGCCTGCATCGGATTGAGGATATGAATACTGGAAATACTTATGTCTTGATTTGTAGTAAAGAAACGCAGAAGTCTGGTTGTAGTACCATCGGTGATAAGTAAAAGTGAAAATAAACAAAATCGGAAAAGTTGAATTAAGCTTACACCGTTTCGAAAATAAAAGGTTTTGAGGACATCTTGGAATTTGCAAAAAAAAAAAAAAAAAAAAAAAAAAAAAAGAAAGAAAAGAAAAAAGAAATGGCCGCAAAGTGGTGGTGTGAACAAATTGAAGATACGGGACAACATATTCTGGATAGTTGAACGTGGTAGGGTGAAATTGTCAGTATGAGCGTCTGTATTATTCTGTCCAAGTCAGGATACATTTTTGTGGCCTAAAAGAAATGGGAACTAAAATAACACAGAATTACGGAGACGTGATGAAGATCTTCAGTGGGTTACTGGTAAGAATTTATGTGTCCTTCGTTGTGAATGGAAACAAAGAATGCTTGTATCTGGTTCTTTTGTTTACATTAGATCTCGTGAAAGTTGTGAAAAGGGCCTTCGGAATCACAAAATTAATATTTCCATTTTAGGTTTTAATTTTTTTGTTGTTGATATTTTACATTTTTTTATTGACATTTTCAAAGTTTGTGTGAGGCATTTAAAGGTTTTAAGTATACAACCCCCAGCCTTGGTGGGGCTTTCGTAGTGGGTTTCCCGTCAGTTGGTTAGTGTCTTCCTTCACACGTGTAAAGCGTACTGAATAAATGTGGATTGGTTTTCTTCACAGTAGGGAGCAGGCAGCCAGGGAAGGTCAGAATAAGTTGACACTCCCCTGTAATATCAAATAAAGAAGGAGAGAGAGAGAGAGAGAGAGAGAGAGAGAGAGAGAGAGAGAGAGAGAGAGAGAGAGAGAGAGAGAGTCCCATATGTAGCGGCATGGCGAAATGGCGAGAAGATGGTTGAGATGGGCATCGTGGGTGTTCAGTGTCAGCAATCTGCCGAAAGTTTGCCAATCACAGGTCGAATTCAGAGGGTTGTTCCAACCAGTCACAAGTCAGGGAAAATTTCGCTCGATTTTACCTTGACAGGGATACTTGTCATAAAGCATACGTCCGCAACCTTTTTAAACGATAAAAAATGCCTTTCAGTGGTTATCTTCCACTGTACAATTAAACCTGTTCACCCTGTCAACCCAACCGATTTTATTGTTTAGCAAGCTATTATTTAAAATAAGAACGTGTCAAGCAAATCGGAATGCAAGTATTTATTTTTGTCATAGGTGAAGTAAAGTACTATAGACAAAATAGTCTATTCACGAGCAGACTCAGGATACTCAATCTGGTTGAAATCTTCATAGAATAAGAGAAGTTGAAGTATCGTTGGGCAAAAGCTTGCAATTTGTCATATAGTGGATAACGCAGAATAGGTTAAAGTCTGGTGGAAACCGGCTGATGCTTTGCTCGTTGTTCAAAGTTATGCATTTTCCTGTTGTATTGTTTACCCAGTGTATTCTAAATGTGAAACAAGCACACGGCTTCTCAGTTGCTACTCTGTTAACCGCTTTATGCGATTGTACAGTGAACCGATTTCATCTGTATTGACTCATAGCATTGAAACAATATCTTTCAAACTGTTGATGTTCCGCCAGGTCAGTGCACTGCATTCAAAGAATTGATTTCTCAATGAATCAACCATCTCTTGGCCCATGTTGTAATATACTTATCTATTCTTTTCTCAAGTCACCTTTGTTTCCCAACTAGTAGTATTTAGCATTTTTCGTAAGCATGTTCCTCCACACGCGTGACGTATGTGCTTACTTTCGTGACATCATAAATGATAAACACTTCATTTGCATCCTTCAAATAGCCATTGCAAAGTGAACAGAACGCCTCGGTGAGCTACGTCCCATATAAACATTTTTATGGGCTTGCCACCAAATCCCCAAGTCTTGGTGCCGCAGGAACTGCCAGGTTGCATCGTCGAAGTATGGAACATCTCGGTAGGTGCACAAGTCTTCCCCACGCCCAAACCTCAAATTCAAGAGAATTTGTGAGCCTTTGGTTTTACCAATTACAGGTTCATCTTCTTTGTTATCCTTCTTTGTTTGATACTGAAATTGTTATTAGACCCCAAACGGGGAGCCCGGGGGTCTATAGCATTGTCCTTTGTTTGTCTGTCTGTCCGTCCGTCTGCCCTTCCGTGTGTCACACTTTAGATGCTGTTTTGTTTCTACGCAAGTTCTCCGAAACTATTTAACCTAGGCATATGCAACCTTGCACAGTGAAAATTTATATATTGAAGTTGTGCAACGTCGTGTTATTTTTCAAATCGGCCAAAAATTGCCCAAATGGCGACTTGTCAAAAATTGTGATCTCTTGAGATGACTGCAATATAAGACTTGGGTGCTTTCCACGCGAAATCTCCGAAACTATTTATCCTAGGCATACGCTGCCTTGCACAGAGAAAAAATATATATTGAAGCTGTGCAATGTCGTGTTATTTTCAAATCGGACAAAAATTGGCAAAATGGCGACTTGTAAAAAATTGTGCTCTCTTGAGATCACTGCTATGTAAGACATGGGTGCTTTCCACTTGAGTTCTCCGAAACTATTTATCCTAGGCAAATGCCACCTTACACAGTGAAACCATATCTACCGAAGTTGTTTTATTATTTTATATTTATTTTGTTATTTTGATTTACGGAGCTTTGTGGAAATTTCTGCCTTATTTAGGAATTGCCTTGCATTGTTAGTTGTACGTAGTAAATTATATGTGTAATGCGATATTTTAGGTGTAGGTGTGCTGTCGAAATAGCTGTTCGCCAGGAGTCCCGCGAATATCCCTAGTGGCAGCGTTCAGAAAATTGCAGCTATCCCCGGCTTGAGTGTGGCCGGAAATCTCTTGAATATCCTTAGTGGCGGCATTCAGAGAATTGCGGCCGTTCCCGGCTTTAGTGTTGACAGGAGTACCGTGAATATCCCTAGTGGCAGCGTTCAGAAAATTGTAGCTATCCCTGGCTTGGAGTCCCTTGAATTTCCTTAATGGCAGCATTGAGAGAATAGCATCTGTCCTCGGTTTGAATGTCCCGTGAATACCCCTAGTGGAAGTGTTCAGAGAATTCCGGCTATCCCCTGTTAATTTTCACTTCAATAATAAAACTAGATTATAAAACGCAACTCCATTTTATATTCACACAAATCACTGTGACCCAAATCACAAAATTAGTCCCAAAACTGAAACTATAAACAAACCGTAAACTACATACGTCACAATGGAATAAACGTCAATAATTGAGTTGACCTCGATAACTCAATTAGATAACTCAATTGTCACGTAAATCAAGCAGTTAGGTTAAGTGGTGGAATATTATATTAAAACAAATGTATCAGTTAGAACCAGCTGAAATAATAATATTCGTGCATTTTTTAAAGTTTACTATAAATGAGTAGCATGAAACTTAAAAATACAAAACAGCTATACAAAATAAGAGCTCAAAGCATGTTGTACACTATAGGCAGTCATTGGAGTAGACTGCTCCTCATGCCAGATTTAAAGGGTATTATTTTCACCCTATTTTAAACAACTGAAACACATTAAGATGTTCAAAATACATATTCTATGAGGCCGGACTGCAACACACTAAGGAGATGCGTATTTGCGGCTCCTCGTTTTATCTTGCAGTCTGCCAATAGCTTTCCGGGACACCATTTCGCTGAGGCGATTTCACGGTTTTCTGTAAACTTCTTAATAGCACCTATGTCTAGTCTGAGGCGTTTATCTTCTATCAGGTTCGTAGAATATAGGGCTTCCACAACACTTCGATTGTCGATAATAGCAGTGACATCAATGCGATCTGCATAATCTATCAAAATGATCAACAGGGTTTAAAGATACACAGCAGTTTCGATGCCTTCCAGCAGGCTAAGGGCTTCTCAGCGATAGTGGAACGCACAACAAACGCTTAATTTTGCTACGCCCTCCCGATAAAGCACATTTTGTTCTCCATCGACCAAGAACACAATGAAAGATCCCATTCTACTCACTCCAAATTTGCATGAGAAGCATTTGTTAACACTAAAATTCTCCAAGTCCTTTGATCATGAAGGACTGGCAGCATGAATTTTACAGGGTCACTTTGAGCTTTTCGCATAATTTTCACAGCGCGTAACAAATCTTCGACGATACCGTTCTTGAATTTCATGCCCAGTTCAACCATTTCAAACACAAGATCAGGTCTCGTGCCCTGTACGATGCAGTTCAAACGTCCAACCAGACTCCGCAATTATGTAAACTCTGTCTCTGATAGTTTATCGCTTTTCTGTTAGGTCTATGTTCGAAACATAGTTTGATTGGTCTAGAACAATACCATCATTTGATTGAGAAATTTGAAAGCCTACATAGCCGAAATGTCCAGTCTCCAGTTTGCCTGCAAGAAAGCAATTTCTCAGCTTGTTCATCAAATTCATCAAAACTACCTTCTCTCGCATGTACGAAATCATCGATATGACTCGCAGTAATTCCTATGATACGGTTCTCATCACTCTTCATGTGAAATAAAGCGGTATCCGGTTTTGACTGTTAAAAGCTGAGTGTCTTTAAAACCGAAACTACACTGTCAAAATGCTGCCGAGCAGCATCATTCAATCCATATAGACACGGCTTTAGCTTCCAAATACGGCCTTCCAGAACATGAGCTTCTTTAGGTGGCGTAAGGTAAACTTCGCGATCTAATTCTTTGCTTTGTTCAAATACAGATTTGATATCTGTGGTTTTGACAATCCATTTCTTACTTGCAGCTATTGCAAGAAAAGACCTCATTGTGCACTTACTAACTGTTGGAGAATCCTTCGCCATTAAATTTTCCTCCTCGAAACCCCTGGATACAAGCATAGCTCTAACTTGGTCGCCTTTTCTCAACAAAATCCATGCAGTCGAAAGTTTATTTTTTCCACTGTCAGGGACGTTTTCGTGAGTATCGAACTTGTTTTGGTTTAGAAGTTTGGAATAAGCACAATATTGACGTTCTCACCATCTATAAGATACCATGCCGAATGTGGCCCTAGATCGGAACTAAACATTATTTGACTCATTCGGTATAGATTCACACAAAGATTCTCCGATGGACTCCTTTGGTTTACCTATAGACCCCTCATTTTCAGATTCCGATGCGGTTATACCCTCGATAGGAATTTATGTCTCATTACCTGTACCATCGTGCTGGAATTGAAGGCCTCTCTTTATGATTCGATTCGCCAAAACGCGTACAAACACACCTCCATGACGGATAAATACTACTTTTCCTTCTTGAAATACAACTTTGCCTGGTCCCAGCCATTTTTGTTTCATTTTCACGTTTGTAATACTTCATACTTCGCCCTACTTCTTTCATGTGCAGTATCTGCGCCCTCTTCCCTTTGCACTATGGGCAGAACCGTCGCTATTTATCTTGATTTGCTGAACCATAGCACATTATCCGTTCTCAAATTTGCAGGTACCGCCTTAGTCCCAGTCCCATTATCCAGTGACCAGCTGTCTCCAAATCCCGACATTTCTGTCGCCAGCTGTTTTGCTCACTCCTCCAGCTCTCACGAGCATAGTAAAGTAGCGGCCTTCAGCTTCCTTCAGCTTTCATTTCTTCGACCCGTTTGCCCTGATGTCGTCATCAATACTGCCCTCAAAGGAGCTCGGCATTATGATGGGGAGTATTCAGACCTCCATCTCATTACAAAAGGTGACAGTCATCGCAATATCGTCTTCTGCAAACCTCTTTAGATTAGCTAAGGAAAGGGGTACGTGGGTACACAACTGGTTTCTGTGTTTGCAAAACCATATTACAGACCATTTTCTGTTGCCTTTATAGTTTCCTTTCATTTTATCTCGCAGTCTGACCTATGAGCTGTTTGATTTTGCTCTCCTGCTGTATTGGTGAAAGTGCAAGTTGACATTTTATGAACCCCATGTATATATTCTAACTTTAACTTGATTTAATGATTTTAACTAAATGTAATTATTTAAGATGTTGATTTAAATATGTCAGGAAGAGAAAAAACATCTTTAATTTTAAATGCTTTGCGTTCAGGGTCATTTGAATGAATTTAAGGAATTTTTTGCATCAACCCTCACCTTTATTGCTATTTTAATATAGGTGTAGTGGTTTGCTATACGCGAAAAGGTTCCAATTTTATCAGTCATTAACGTTTGAAAGGAAAATGTATCTTTTGAATTATCCGAACGTTACTTGTCAAACTCGTATTTACTGCTAATACATGACTTTTCATTTTTTAAAGTTCCAAATTTGTTCCAAATTTCTTCATTGTGTTCCGGAGCTCGTTACATTTCATTTCCCAACTTCAATTTTTACAATGGATTTAGATTCTTGTGTGCGTTTTATGAAATCATGAATGTTTACTTTGATTGTCTAAAATTAAATTACCACTGACTTATATTACTACTGTTGCTGGTGCCGCAACTGCTTCTTGATAATCTTGTTGTTGCTGTTGTTGGTTTTCTTCTGATTTGTATTTATAGCTGCTCACTTTCATACCGCCGTCGTTCCACTTCGATTCATGAAGTGTCAAGGTTTTCGGAATGCTGACTTTGCTGCGTCGACTGTGGTTCCCATCCACAGACAAGATATTTTACATTATCTTAATCAGCTGCAAACGCCGAGGCTTTCAATTTCCACTTCATTTGAAAGTGCCATTATGCCCTCTCGCACACCACCAGCAAAGCTTGCAGTTAATATTTTAAGAGGTCGTTATTGAACCTCTCAGTGTAGAAAATTCCAGTGGTAATAAAAAGCGTGAAATAATTTCTCAGCTGTTCGATGTTCAGTAGGTATTTTACGCTAACATTTAATTTCATCAGTACAGTTAAAATATAGCATTCATGGTACGAGTGTTCATTTCAGTTTTGAGAGTCGCTAACTTGTTCACTCACTCAGGTTTCACAGCACTGGGTAGAATTTTTGAACTGGAACATTTATTCTGATTTTGAAATTTTCTTGTTCAGTATATGCTTGGGTGAAGTCTTCTTTGTCTTCGCTTGTAACACTTGTCAAATCGAAGACTTGCAGAGAGTGTATTGAAATTGTACACGGCCACTGTGTCAGACCTTTTAGTACCCCACGGCCGCGTACCCCGAAGCGGAGGACTATGGTATTCGGGTTTGTCCGTCTATCTGTCCAGTCGTTTGTGTGTCGACACTGAGGTGTATGAATTTGTGTAATCTGTGTCTGAAACATGGGGGTAGGAGGGGGTGTTGGCGAATACAGCTGCTATGCCTGTGCTAAAATGTTCCCCAAAATTTGTATATGCGCAAGAAATATTTATACCCACTCGTCTGTGACAGGCCGTCAGACTTCGGTAATTTTCTGCACATTTGAACTTGAGGAACATGATTTTGTGTAATTTGTATCTGAAACACGCGAGCGAATACAGCTGATATGCATATGCTAAAATGTTCCCTACTATTTGTAGATGTGCCCCTATCTATGCGTGCATTTGAGTTTCCTTGATATAATGGTTGGGGAAAAAATATGAACGCACTTTTTTGCACCATTTTTTTCACTTTTGTATCTTACAAAAAAAATACGATGGAGCGGTACTCGGTCGTAATCAGCTGATTTTTTTTTTTAAATATTAATTTTTGGCAATGTATTAACTATTTCTCTTTCGAGAAAAAGGTTCTCGTTTGTGTGTGGTTTGTGGTTCACCCCACTATAAAATAAGCCTAACCTTAAAGTCGGACTTCAGTTCGCTGAGACCGACAGTTGTCTTTACTCTGAGGTCCAGTCATTTATATATCACGGCTTTAATTTATTCCCCACAGGTGGAACCTGTGGGGAGTATATGCGATCGACCGTGTGCCGGTCTGTCGGTCTGTCACCAACAGCTAGTTAACACGATAACTTAAAAACTGTTGCAAGAATTTTAATGAAACTTGGTATGTAGCTTCTATGGGAACAAACACAAATCGGTATGTAAATGGGCCAGGTTCGTCCAAGGCAAATGCACCAACTGGACTTAGGAAATTTCAGTTCTTGATTGACTATTGTTAACAATCTCAAGAACAACTGCAAGGATTTTGATGAAACTTGATGTGTAGCTTCTATGGGCACTAACAAGGATCGGCATTGTAAATGGGTTAGGTTGGCCCAAAGAAAATGAACCAAATGGACTTTGAAATTATATCTCGTGGAACGGAGGGATATAGTTTTGAACTTTTCGGTCTGTCCGTCTGTCACGCTTCAGTCTCATGCGCCTACAGGCCACATTAATGGATGGATTCGTTTCAAATCTTGTACACGGATTCTCTGGACCCTTTCGCAGCGCAGTGACCAAGAATTTTCCGGATCGGAAAAAAGTTGACAAAATGGCGTACTTTTGAAAATCGGCACTGGGCTTAGCGTATATACGGCAGTCTCACGCGCCTACAGGCCGCATTGATGGATGGGTTCGTTTCAAATTTTGTACACGGCTTCTCTGGACCCTTCCGCAGTGCAGTGACTAAGAATTTTCCGGTTCGGAAAAATATTTGACAAAATGGCGGATTTTTAAAAATCGGCACTGGACTTAGTATATAGGGCAGTCTCACGCGCCCACAGGCCGCATTGATAGATGGATTCGTTCCAAATTCTACACACGGGTTCCTTGGGACCTTCCGCAGTGCAGTGACCAAGAATTTTGCGGATGGGACTTAAATTGACAAAATGGCGGATTTTTCAAAATCGGCGCTGTTCTTAGCGTACCTACGGCAGTCTTACGCGCCTACTGGTAAATGGATTGATTCGTTTAAATGTTAGACACTACGTCTACCTATCCTTCCACACGCAGCAGCCTCACACACACCGTATCGCCCACAGGGGATAGACGTATTACTCGAGACGTAGTCAAATTTACCAAATCCTGGAAATTTTTCAGCATCGGAATGAGTTTGTTAACACGATATCTCAAGAACAACTGCAGGGATTTTAATGACACTTGGTATTGTAAATGGGCCAGGTTCGTCCTAGGAAAATGCACCAGCTGGAAAATTTCAGCTCTTGATTGACTATTGATGGCCGTGTTTAACTGATGGGGGGCCTGTGAGGATATGTGTGGGCTATGCACACTGCTGTAGTTAACCTTGGAAAAAAATATTAGTTGCTTTGAAACCTTCAAACTTGAAAAAAATTACATATAGTAATTTGTATTTTTGTAAAATGACGGGATTACGTATTCTGGAAATGGCTCCATTTTTTGTGCAAAATCGGTTTTGGAGCCAAAACATATTCTTTTCGAAGAGCGCGTTGCTTGCGGAAAAGTTACTTTAAAAAAACTTAGATTTTTTTGTCTTTTTGAAAAGATATTCATTTATGTATTTCCCGTTTTTTTTTTTTTTTTGCAACAAATAAATGTTTCATATCTAAATAATGAATGTAACTGTTTCATATATAAATCATTGTATCTCATTCGCCCCCTTTTGTCAACGAAAACTTTTCTACAGGGAAAAACCCTTGTGCACTTTACAGGAAAACACTCGCGTTCAATTGCACGTCTGTGTAAACCAGTAAAAGGTATTATACTTTTTCTCAGGTCGAAAAGATTAAAAGAATGATGGCCACAATGGTTTATTCTTGACTATGATAGTTTTTTCGTCTCTTATTTATTTATATATTTGTTCTTTTTCTGACTTTTTTTGCTTTTCCTTAACATTTATCTTAGGCTTGACAGAGAAGATTGATCTTGTTTTTACCAGAAGTGTGTGTGGTTAAACCCAAATCATAAAAGACGTGTTTTTTTCGGTAATTATAATGTTTATCTGATCATTTAGGTGTTTTCTTTGGGGCGAATATTGCAAAGTATTCTGCCAGTGTGTTCAAACAGACTGTGGTAGTTTTGCCTACTACCCATACCATTCCATGAAGCTGAGGCATCCACCAAAGCTGTGCTCTGTCTCTCAGGTTCATTGCAAGCTTTGTCTACAACTACGAATAAGTCGATATTAAGTCAGTCTTTTGGTCTTCCCTTCCAAAATAACGATTATACACAATATAGTTGCTTAGCTTTTCAAGCCTTCTCAAATGTGTTGTCAGCTTTTCCATGCACTTTTTTTAATTTTAATGCGTTATGTCAAGGAATTTGTTCCAGTCTGAAACACTTTACTCGATAAATGAAAGTAGTAGACCCGTCATTACATGACACAACTTGTATGTTTCACTTTCGCGTCGATTTGACTTGGTTGGAACAATGTCCCTGAACGATTCTGTTCCAAAGAAAAGCAATTCGTTTAAAAATGTACATGCATAACAAAGCTTTCATATTAGGTTGCAGAACTAGAGATCAATTCTATTGTGATTACTAAGGTGACTCTTTTTTGATATGCGGGTATTTATTTTTGGCGACAACATTTCTGAAAGCCCTGACGCTTTTATAGGGGGCGTTGTAAGAACTGACTAAAGCATTGATACTTGAACAAAATGGAGAATTGTGAGATAAAAACAGTTGAAATTGTCTTTAGAAAAGGAGTGAATTGTCCCGTCAAATGGGGAGTTCCTAAGAAAGAGTTAAGAATTGGTGCTAAAATCACACTCCTGTGCATTGAAAATGTACAATAGGGAGTATTGCTGTAAAAAGGCGCGCTTTTGAACGAAGTGACTTCCGTATACCACCTGCTGAAGTGAATTACTCAATTAATGGGTAGGATTATTCCTGTATTAGGCGGTTCATCTTTGTTTCATTTTGAGATTTTGCGGTTTCGTTTTTTTTTATTTTGAAGAAGGATGATGCATTTAGCAAACCTTACCCTTAACCAAGCCACTGTTTTAATATACAAATAAAATATAGCTATTCCTGCTCGTTACTGAGACATTCGAAACGAATTTCAGTAAATAAAGTTTATAGAGAACAAGTTCTTTGTATTAAGTGATAGTTCAGATTAACTAATACAGCACTGCCGCCTGGGACAGAAGCGTTCGGTTCTCACCGTTATAATGAAGAACACAAATAGTTAATATGCGATTACCGAACATGGCGTCTTCATTTACATGAGTTGCATTCACATCATTGCTTTCGCACAAATATATGGTGAAGCTGTAGAAAGAATATTCCAAAGAACTTTCGTCTGATTTTTTCATTGAAAAAAAAAAAACCTTGATATGGTATGACCATGTTATAACGGCCTACTGCTTATAACAATATTCTGCCTATGATTAAGATTTTTCCTATTTAAAGGTGTCGGCTATAGCAATATAACGGTTATAGCGCTATTTTCTCGTCCTGGGGATGTGGTTATGATGTGGTTACACCAAATACTATCACACTGCCCCCTGTTGCGTCGCCATATAACTCTTAAAAAAAGATATCGTTGATGAGATAATGTTAACTATTACAGTCCGTTCCTTGATCGAACAACTAAGTGTCATGCAGACATGTTCCTTTTAACAAATATGTTACACATTTTAAAAAAAAATGGTCCAATTTTTTGGGCTATATGACAGGCCTCACCATTTTCGCACATTCCCTGGATGGTCAGCTGGGCCATTGTTTCTATGTTTGTGTTCAATCACAACTCAGCTGTGAGCTTCGTTAGGCAGAAAGTCATCGGCTGTGCGTAGGTGCATGGTTGTAGTAACTTTAGAGAATAATGTTATTAAGTTTAATACTACAGACTTTCTACGGTACATGCCAAATATGTTTAATTTGTAAAGCAATTATGTTAAACGGTTCTTCCGAGCGGCCATATTTAACGTACTTATGTGCAAAGCCACAAGCCGAAAAAATTCAATTAATATAGATGTGGTTTCGTCGCACTCTTGTAACCTTTACTGTTGGACGTGTTTGGTAAGAACATAGCAGTCCCCTAAAAAGTGTCTTTGAAAAAGTCCCTAACCGGCATTGTCTCAATTCACACAGCCATAAAAAGCGGCACTAAGCATGGTGCCACTCAACAGACGCAGTCGCGACAAGCCTCACTCGTGATGAGCTTATCAATGGATACTTAAATATTAGGGAGATATAGCAAATATGTTTATTTGCACGCAAAGAGGGTCAAGGGATATGGAAAAGAAGTTCGATACAAAATGGATACAAAAATATGTGCGTCTTTGGAGAAGCTGACAAAAAAAATAATAAAATTAGGTTTCTCTGTGAAGAGTCTTCAGCATTTGCTGTCAGCTTCTAGATATACCGGTATATTATTCGCAAAGCTTTCGCGTGAAGTGCTGAAACACATGTTGACAAAAATCTTTACAGATGAAGTTATTCTGTTTTAATGACGCAGTCTTTTACTTTAAAGAAATAAATAACATGATTTATGCAAGGATGAAAATGAAGAAAAAAAGATAAACAAAAAATAAATAAAATTAAATAAAAGTCGATAGTTGCTTCAAGGAACTGATGTAGATTTTGTGTGGCTTTTAGCTGGGGTCATGCATTCTGGTATGAATTGGGATATATGTAAAAAAAATGTTCATCCAGTTCTGTCTCGATACTTGGGTGCAGTGGATATATTTCGTCAAGCACTGGATAAGTTGAAAAGTGGAATAGCTCCAAATCGTTGGAGTTTTGACTGAGCGGGAACTCCCGTGAACTTGGCAACATGTCCACTTCAGTTGGGGAAAAGAAATGGGTGAAGAACTTCATAACTAAGTTTGGCAAGAGATCTCGTAATGACAGAAAGGTAAAGCGGGTTCCGTTGTCTGCCGTGTTCCATGATTAACACTGCAAATTCACTGTGTAACACGTACGACACATGTGACCACGTGACTTATTTTTGACCATTCGTCTATATATATATAAACATTCACATACGTTTTTTTTTTTTACTTTGCAGCTAAAAAAAACAATACGCATGCCCATAAGCAGAAAAATACACGCGTGTGCTTGAAGCCCATATACTGTTGCTACGTGCAAAAGATTCAATAAGTTTCATGTTAAAGTCTTTTCATGCTGATTGATTGATTGATTTGGGTCAACGTTGCAAACTTGCATTTCAAAACTTTATTTCAGGGCCATTTTCCTCCCGCTATCTCTCAAACTTGAAGAAAAGGGTTGACGAATGAGAAATTTCGGTGCGCTGAATTTCCTCGTCTGTGCTTACACTAAGCCATACGACTGAATACATGATTGAGCGTGCAATTCTATACTACTGATAAACGATTCAGTTTCAACGAGTTCTAGTATGCACACTTAAGATTAGCTGATCCATTCTGTGTTATCTCCTCCCTCATCCTCCCCCTCCCCCCTCTCTCTCCCCCCACCCCCCACCGCCTCAGTCACCCTACGAGTTGTCACGAAAGTATTTACTTGAACCGCCATCCCAAAACATGACCTGTTCGAATCTGTGCGATTCTACGATCGCTGAAAAGCCGAGACGCATTTCACTTAAGACGAAACATTGTACCTCAGTTTTTGTGAGCGAAACAACAAGGGCATTCATGATAATTAAAATTAACGATTCCACGACAGTATTAAATCACATGCGTTATTTTTAGCATAACAAATAGATGTCCTACAGCTATCAGTATAAGGGGTGCTGTTAATGCAGCTTACACAGTGACGGCAGATCATCAGCAGAATAAAGAATGCGCAGATGACCTAATTAACACTTGACAAGCCTTTGGCCTGCAAGAGTTATATGAATTTGTGCGAGCAAAATTCGTCCTTTTTTTTTTCTTCTTGACACTTTTTCCGATTTTTTGTGTCTTCTTCTCCTCTGAAACTATGGGCCCTACGACCATGAAACTTGGGACTTATGAAGAGCTTGATCTGAACATGTGCATGTCACTTTTTATTTTCGTCTTTGATTTCGTTTTCTTTGTTAAAACGCCATGTAAAAAGAGTGTATTTTTTGCAAGTAAATGCGTAGCATTTAACCCACATCACACACAGTTGCACAGTGAGCTTTGTGCGAGCTCTCACTGCGTAAATAGCTAACACGGCGTATGCTAGATCAGTCAATAAAACCTTAAGTCAACAGAAACCAAACACTACTCGGCTTATAAGACATATTCAAGCTGTGTTGTTTGCAATATATTATTCAAGAAATAACCCATTGAAGGAAGTATTTTTGCGTTTTAATTTTTGTCAAGTGTTTAACATTTCGCTAGCGAAGTGAGGTTCTAGTTTAAGACTAACATTAAGATTATAAGCAGATGATTGATGTAGTGGGTTTTAGCGTATTGAGGACTGCTTAAGTTTCAAGCGGTTACCTGATTGCTTACAGGTATGGAGGGGTGGGGTTTGGGGGGGGGGGGGTAGTTGTAATGCATTGTGGACTAGCTTTCAAGAGACAGGGTAGAATTGTTGAGAAGTAGCTAGGACCGGTGAATTTGCTGAAGACTGAATGACAGGGGTCAAGTTAAATGTTTGAGGACTAGTTTTCAGCCGGTTAAATTGGTGATTTCTACCCTACAGGCGAAGGGGTCAAATTTTTGAAGACTAACTTGGGGAACCAGTACTAATACTGAATGCTAATGGGTAGCATACAGGGGACTGGTTGAAAAGCATAAGAAGACGTCTAAGGGCCGTGGCCGTTCCTGACAGTCCGGGCATATTTTTAACGGCATCTTCCGTCCGGTCAAGTTCCAGTTGATGTGCTTGGTTAGGCAGTCATAGGCGGTCAGATAGGATCGCTGACATACAGCAGTGATAACCAGGCAGTGGCCAGCTTGGTGATCAACACGTGTGTTTCAGTAGATACGAATTTGTCTGCAACTAAATTCGAAGATCTTCAGGTTAACGAAGTTTGTACGCACTTTTCGTGACAAAATAAATAAATAGCATGAGAGCACTCCACAGCAGGAGTTTAAAACTTACTGCACTTATGCTTCGAAATTATAGGCGACAAACTTAGAAAAAAAAAACAGAACAGGAAAACATCTAAGATTGGATTTGATATGCCACAGGTGTAATTTGACAGCGCTGATTCTGCCAGCAATTCAAGCAGCATAGCCGTGTGTGTAAACAAACAAAATAATTAAAAGAAAATTAAAGAAAGAAACCCGAAAGAAAGAATGAGTGCATGGATGAATGAATAATTGAATAAAAGTGAAGTAAGATTAGGTGAATTAACTTTAGGGTTGTTAGTAACATTAGAATGTCTTAAGGAAAGTTCAGTGTGTGGAACTCTGACATGTAAGGCGAAACCTTACACGGATAGAAAAGGCAGACAGCACTTCACTGAAAGGAAAAGCCCTCCAACCTTATTGTTTAATCAACGAAACGATCGTAAAATGGAGGAAAAAATATATGACCTGGCAAACAAATCTTCCTTTGCATCGACAATGCTGACAATGCTTTATTATAAATATTGCTAGGAAATAAGTTACTAGTTATGATGAATATCATTTGCAAGTCAGGCTATTCACTCCACGCCTTTGATATTGCGACGTGATTATATTTTTAACTCGACTAGGTTATCTTTGAGAGGTCTGGAGTACAGGGCGATTCAAGCAAGGGAAATTCTGAGCAATAAGTAGCTGACATGTATTTTGTCTGATCAGGACTGTTGGCAATTCATCAATAAGGCATGCAATGTCCTGTAGTGTTTTTAAATATGAGTGAAGTTTAAAAATAACTTCTATAAATATGGTTAAAGGTAATCTTTCAAGGGGATTCTTTTCAAGTTGACATTACCTTTTACTTCCTATCGAAAAAAATATTTCGTTAAACCGTCACATTCTAAACTTGTTCTTTGTTCAAAGTTATCATCAATTTTTTTACTCGTCTGTGTAATGATAAACACTTGTCTCTGTCAAGTTTGGGGTATACCTCGACACTGCAAACTCTATTTTATTACCAGATTTCTTAAAAGATAGTTCATGAAATCACACTTTAGTAAGTAAGCTTGGTTTATATATATAGTTATATATATGTGTGTGTGATTTGTGTGACATGTGTGATCCATGTAAAGATCTGTGATCCGTGATCCGGACAAGGGTCTGCACCGTGATGCCATCATTATGATCCGGAATTTGTGTGAACCGTGATGTAAAACCGGCGTGTGTGACAAATCAAACACAGAATTGCCTTGATTTTTTTCGGTGGTTTTCATACGAACATAAAAGCCTAATAAGAGATGCTTTACTGGGAACAGAATTAGGTTGAATTACAGCCAAAAGCAAATTACAAGTTGCTACATTCGTTTTGAGGAGTATTGAATTGCATCCTGGCGTGCTAATCATATTCCTTCATACAACAGGGCAAAATTTATCACTCCTATCGCGTGCACCCTAGCGTACCATTTATAAAGGGATCCGCCTTATTTGTACGTCACAACGCCATTTTACAATGTTATATTAGGCGGTGATTTAAATATCATCACTGATGCTGGATTTGCGTTTCATAATGATGTATTTATTTTGTAAAGTGAGCATTTAGGCTTAGTAGATGCACGGGGGAAAATAAACAAGCACTCTTTATTCTGAGCCATTCTAGCGTGAAATCATTGGAAGGGGGGTTCTGGAGGAGATGTCTCGGTGCTTGAAGACTTGGCATCCGAGTGCTGGTGATATCAGGGATGAGGTTCTGAATCTGAATTCGCGATTATAGGTTTTATTCGACAACATGTATGCCATACTTTCTCATGTCCTGCGTGACAAAGCAAGTCAAGGATCCTGAAATTAAATAAATTACTGTTACAACGAAAATTTCAGAGTAAGGTAGAATGCATATCAGTTGTCGTGCATCGGTCCCACTAGCGTCGTACCCGGGTGTGGGCTGCACATGTGCAAGTGATCAGTTCACACCAGAATTGTTACAGTACTCTAAATTTGGGTTTGCACATCTTGGTTTCTTTTATTTATTTATTACTTAATTATTATTAATAGCTTCAAAATATGAAAATAAAAATACAAATATTTCACAGTAAGGAGCAGGTATCGAATTCTCGTTTTTATTAATTTGTTACTGTTTGTTGATAATGCACCGCTAAATGTTTGTTTTGAACGAATTCGGTAACAATGTTACTTAAAACGGTAACTTTTCATGATGGTTGTTAAAACATTTTTTACATCAAGTCTTTCCACGATATCTACCACATTCTTTGTGCGCAAAGGTAAATCACATAGAACAGGCTAGCTGCGGTAAGTTCATTTAATGACCAAAGAATCGAAAGATGCTAAACTACAGAGTTGTTGCATACAGCTGGTGCAAAGTGCTTTTCTTAATCTGCCTTCAGGTCTACATTCAGCGGAAAATTCTTGCAACGTATTGTGATGTGAGCGCTTCAAAATAATCCATTTTCTGAATTGCCATTGAACTAAAATATTGTTCTTATAATACTAAAGGCCTCTTATTAAAACAAAATGATGTACTATTGCGGATATGTCACTGTCGCTGAGTTAGCTTTGTAAACATCTTTCCTCTAACAAGATGTTCTTTGTGTTTCTCCATAAACTTGAGATTTCTGCTTATGAAAACACTAGACGGTTGTGGCGAAGGAAGAAGTCGTTAAGCTTTGCCATTTTTAACGAAATGGTTTAAGTGAAGCAGAGAAAAAAAAACAGCAATCAGGAATAATTAGTGCGAGTAGCTCTGACCGGAACAAGGCCATTTCCGTTCGCAAAGCGTTGTTCATATTGTGCTCGTTTTCGTCACGTGTGCATGAACTGAACAGCAGCAGCATTTCGCGTTCTTCGTCGGAGCAGCTGGTGCAGGATAATCGCTTTAGCCTGAACCATAAAACGCATTGCTTCAGTTCCTTGTTTGCGTACACACATCTTAGGACTTAGCAAGTTAAAACTTGTAGATTTATACGGTCTATAGCGATAAGAAGCATAAACCGAACTTTATTAATAGGTGTTAAGTATTTAATTCTAAAAGGTTATCAGACTGTTATGAAGTGATAATCTTCAACAGCCGAATAAGCACGCATGCTGTGGGAGCGTTTTTTTCGGGCGAGATGTTCAAACAATGTATTCAATTAAACAATTGCTAACATTGCCAAATATTACACGTAAAAAAAGTTTTCAATTATGTTTTCATTCTGTGTTTGTATTTTATGTTTTTTTTTCGTTGACCAGTAAAACGTTAAGAGGAGCCATGGCGGTATCTACACGTAGTATATACTTGTTCTCGATGACTTTTCATTTGTATTTCAAAGTGCTTTGTGTGTTGGTCACTTAATAAAAGTGGAGATATTTTAGACTGGCGGCTTGTAACTATTTGAAGAGATAACACTCGGTTATTTTCAACAAAGATAATTATCGCAAATTGAAAGATGCAAGGCAATTAAAGTGTAAAGGGAGCTGCACTGTGTAAACTTTTGAGAAGATTAAATATTGCAGTATTAATTCAGAGCTATTTACGCGAAAACATGCAATGAAGTATTTATCATTGAGTATCTTTACCGTATCACAAACATGCTTATATGCACGCACAGAGGGTCATGGTATGTAGAAAGGAATTGTAATATTTTTCTTGAATACTGGATATATCAACAAGAAAATTATGTATGAAAAGTATTGAAAGTGATTTATTTCAATTATCAAACACTGTTACCTTCGAATTGAAAGCTTAAAATTCTGTTGACTAATTCTCTCCTATGATGGGGTAAAAATGGTGGAAATCGCGTCCTTGCATTTTTTATGAAGTTATAATTCTACCAGCAATCTTGAAATTAATAAATAAAATGGCGGTATCAGTTGGAGAGAGAAAATGGATAGAAAACTTTATATCTAAATTCGGGAAGAAGCAGCGAATTATCAAGAAGGTAAATTTGTGGACAAAATTGTCTCATAATATTGGGTAATATTTTTCATGTTTTTGACTGCGTTGAGATTTTGAATATTACTTTTTATTTTCTACATTGCACGCTCATGATATGTATATTTTTAAATCTGTTTACTACCATCTATTTTAGTCATTGACTGTTTTATTCATGGTCCATCGTTGCCACCAGGCTTCCTTCACATAACAGTTGTCAGTAATTTGTAAGATGCATCACATAACGCTGTTCACGATTGGTCAGTGAGCGCGCTTTTGCCACGACATAATAACTAACTTCATTGATTGACGTCACTTTTTCTGTGGCAGATGGAACTTTTTAACTCTGCAGTAAATTCGTAATTTTTCTACAATTGTATTAGAAGATTGAAGCGTTTTTTTCTGTCCATTTATGTGCAGCTGCAATAGAGCATGGTTTAAAAATATGTCAAACTAACACTGCCATTTGATGTAGAAATGAGTACCTGAGTTCCTGAGTAATCGATTAACTGCAAATTTCTGAAGTTTTTTTGGTGCGATTTTAGCTTGAAATATGCTTACGTTCGTAGATCGGTGGAGGGTTGCAGCATGGTCCATAAATGTTCGAAAGTGAAAAAAAGTTTATGTATGAAATAAGATTAAAAAAAAACAAACAAACAAACAAATATTAAGAGCGTTGTTTGGTGTATGGTTGCAGGAGAAGATGAGCGAACCCCGGGCTGCCGGCTGGGCCCTGGTGGACGCTGATGGACGCAAGACGACGCTCTCCCCCATGAACCTTACTGTTGGCGGAACTCTGGACAGTGACGTCACCATTGAGGTAATACCTTTCGCCGCACTGCGCATGCGCATTATGGATATTGATTGAGAGAGAGAGAGAGAGAGAGAGAGAGAGAGAGAGAGAGAGAGAACAGAAAAAGTTGCATAATCTAAATGATACTGAACCGTGAATGTTTACTTTAAATTGAAATGCATCAACTTGCCATGCCAGTGTTAACAATAGGGAGCACTGCGGTCATGGAATATTAAAAACTCACAATACATTTGACAATCAAACAGTCGAAAGTCCTTGAAAATTGCCTTTTATTCAGCCAATATGTCATGCAGTTGTAAATTTCGATAGTGCTTTTCTTTCAGTCCCCGTCCTATTCGTGAGGTCTGAAGCAAGTTGAAGTAATAAGCATATACTTTTGAAGAAGACAGAAGTTTCAGTCCGTCACTTAAACTGAAAATATACTGTTTTAAAACATTTTTTAAACCTTGTATTATTGTCAATTACATATGGCCTAGGTTTCACCTACATACATAGTGAATTATCTGTTGAAGTGAAGACTGCCTTCTGGTCAACGTCAAAAAAAAAAAAAAAAAAAAAAAAAAAAAAGCCGGCAGTACACAGAAACGGCGGTAAAAACTGTTGCTCACACTTTAATGTAATTGATGAAACAGTGCTTTGACAAGATTCCAAATTTAAAACTAGTAATGTTAGACAACAATTATTTGAGACCTAAACGGCCACATTTCTGCAATATACATCTGTGAAGGGGATATTCTGTCCGAAAATGCGCTTATCACTCTAGTTTTTGTCATTCAGTTGGCTTGGGGTAATTATGTTTTTGGCGTTTGTTATTTTTATGGAAAATGTAATAGTCAATTTCTTTCTGAAATATGATGTTTCAGACACACGTCTCATTTCGTTCGTTTGGTCCATATTTTCACTTTTGGCAGTTTTACTTTTTAATCATAAGGTCGTCACTAAATTAGTTGCTAAGTATGTCTTCGTTATACAATAGCAAAATGTAAGGTGCATTAAAGTAAGCTAATGTGAAATGTTCTGACTTGAAATATGTGCACAACAGCCCGAGGCGAGAAACTTTGTAACCTATAATTGATTGAAGATTTAAGGAACTCTACCAACAAACATCCTTTGTAGCGAATACTAACAAAAACATGTATCCGCTATTAACTTTCCCCCTGGCGCTTGCCACTGTTTATGCTTAATTCAAAGAAGTCTTTCGAAATTATGACAAATTTACTCAAGGCACTAAAATGTAATTAAATCTGTACGGTGTAATTGAATAGAAGTTTATTTACTTTTCTTCTAGGCGTGTTATTGTTTTGTGATGTTTTGCAGTGCTGAAGTGCACCATGGATTACTTTGTGCAGCACTGCTTCAGTTTTCAGGGGTAAAACTGCGGCGTCTTATCTTAGGTTTATGGTTGCATATTGGAAGAAATGTTAGATTCTGAAGTATTCTGCAGGACAACAGTAGAGTTTAGGTCTCTTGTCTAGATACAGTGGGACAGTCGATGTTTCGTGGGGTAGAGAGAGATAGTCTTGTTGTCTTGGGTGCAGTGGGTCAGTCTTGTTGTCTTTGGTAGAGTGGGACAGTCTTGTTGGGCGGGGTACAGTGGGACAGTAAACTGGAGCAGTTTTGTAGTTTGGAATACAATGGGACCGACCTGGGGTGAAGTGGACAGTCTTGTTGCCTGGGGTACAATGGGACAGATCTGGGGGTACAGTGGCACAGACTAGTTGTCTAGGGTACAGTGGGATAGTCTTTTTGTCTCGGGTATAGATGGACAGCCTTGTTTTGTGGAATACAGTAGTCAGTCTTGTTATCTGGGTAGAGTGGGTCATCCTTGTTATCCGGGGCAGTGTAGGTCAGTCTTGTGATCTGGGGTACAGTGGATCAGTCTTGTTATCCAGGGCAGTGTGGGTCAGTCTTGTGATCTGGGGTACAGTGGGTCAGTCTTGTTATCTGGGGTATAGTGGGTCAGTCATGTGATCTGGGGTACAGTGGGTCAGTCTGGTGATCTGGGGTACAGTGGTTCAGTCTTGTTATCTAGGGTATAGTGGGCCAGTCTTGTGATCTGAGGTAGAGTGGGTCAGTCTTGTTATCTGGGGTACAGTTGGACAGTTCTTGTTTTACTTTGTGCTTTGAATTAGTTTGTTCATAAATGAAACGGTATCCGACTGCACTTCAGCCATGCGCGTTGTAAATATATAACATCTGAAAGGAAACTCATGGCGAAAGTACAAGTCACTCAGCGGTGTAAATATAAAACTATGTAAAGAACTTTGTAGGAACCATCGTCGTTAAAAAAGGCTTTCTTATTTTCAAAGCTTATAATTAAGTAATATATACTGATAATATACAGCCAATAAGTTATGTACGTATATTTTTCTGTGGAAGTCTGACCACTTTGTTCTTGTCTAAGTCAGCAATTCATTTGGCAACGGCATTCCACTTCAGAGTGGCTGAGAACGATTACAGCTTTTGTGTTCCGTTTGAAGCCGTATCAGAGTGAAAATTTATTTCGTTATTAATCAAGAGATAGCATATAATGCGCAATAATATGCGCCGTTGTATTTGCAATAAATTTAACAAAATGGGTGCAGCAACTGCGTCGGTTGGAATGGAGGCGTTCTGTTGGACGCGGGGACCTGGTCCTTTGGCCTAATTTTTAGCCGAAGTTTTGCTTGAGAGAGATAATGCTCTCAACAAGGAAATTAAAGTTTTGCAATATTTGTAAAAAAATAATTATCACGGCCCAAAGGGGGTAAGTTAGCGGCTTCAATTCCCCTTCTCTTAAACCGAATACCTGCTTCTCATGCAAAAAAAAAAAAAAAAAAAAAAACCCGGATTCCACGCACCCCAACAGATAGTTAGGTAAACTTTTCGGCAGATACATATTTTTTTTATTGAAACGAAAGGACGAAAAGCAGCGCAGGTATATTGCAGAATAAGGGTGGTGCTGTTTCGGTCTTAGTTGCCATAACAATGACTGGAAATTATTCACTATGAAAACACAAACTACCGTAAAATGCGGCCATGGCTGTTTACCGGTACATTACAATGCTAATGTGTGAGAACTGGGGCCCACAATGCTAATATGTGAGCATTTTGAGCCAAAAAGGGACACGCATAAAAACAAACAGATAAGATCATTTTAATTTAAGAAAAAAAATTAAAGTGAAAATTATGTGATAGTGTCTTTTGCTGCTGTGAATGGAATGACTTGAACTTTTATGAGTGGCACTCGTAATCTCATTGTTTGTTCTACCAACGTCGTAAAAAGTAATGAAGTAATGAAATAATTTATCACACATTCCTTTTTAAGCAATTTGGGCTCTGTTTTTGTCTTATGGGGCGCAATAAACTAGTATATGATGACATTTCTAAGCCTTTATGCAAAGAACGAAGAGAGTAGGTGATGCATATCTCTAACAATCTTGAAGTCTAATTTGTGCCTCACGGCTCTGGAAGTCTAAAATAACGTGAAATTCCATATTTGTTCGCAAGAATGCACATAAAAAAGCAGGTTCAATTTCAAAAATGCTATTTGTTTTTATGAGACAGAAGAACTGTTGCATTGCATTATTAAATTAGTTACAGATAAAGAATTAACTCTTTGTTTTTAGGGTGCCGAGAAAAATCATGCCTTGTTGATATATTCAGCTGCAGACGACAGATACAAGATACAAGATCTGGACTCGGACATTGGGGTAAGCCTCCTTGTCTGTCCTTGTCCGTCGACATGTCTGTTTCTGTATGTCTGTCTTCGGTGTGGTTTCCTTTTTTGATCAGCACCAGTGCACTGTCCTATCAGCGCGCGCGTGTGAATATTGCGCGTCTGCGCGTTGCTAGTGCGCGCGTGTGCTGCGAGTGCATCCTTTAGCTTGCGCGCGTGCACGTGTTGTGTGTGTGCGTTGTCAGTGCAGGCGAACATATGTTGTGAGTGCATGCGTTGTCGATGCGCACGTGCATATGCTGTGGGTTGATGCGCTATCGGTGCATATGTCAGTGTGTTGCTGATGCTTTTGCTGTCGGTGCACGCGTGCATGTATTGTTAGTGCATGCGTTGCCCGTGCATTCTTGCATGTGTTGCTGATACGTGCGTTGTTGGTGCACTCGTGCATGTGGTGCTGGTGCTTTCGTGTGTATGCACTCGTGCATGTATGGCGTGCATGCGTGCTTGCAATGATCATTGATGTTATGCTGGTGTTTCTATATTCAGACTCGTACATCCAATGCTGGAAGAATGGAGAGGATTTAGCCCAAAATTTTCTGGTAGAGGTCGAGGTTGGCACATTTAGTAGTAGTTACTTTTTCAACAATAATAATACACAGTCATGATACTGAAAGGATCTTAACAATCATCTGAAAAGGAGGGACAAAAAAGAACGAGTCTGTGCGACTGACGGCAGTGTAACACGGCAGGAGACGTCTGATGTAATGTGATCAGTTCACGGAACATGAATACAAAGCTTTCAATTATCACTACGCCGATCTGCAGACTGAAAAAAAAAACAGGGCAAAAAATGTTTATCTGAGACGTGCGCCTTGTGGTATCTTTATTTAATCACTGATTAGTTTGTTTACATTGTTATAAACATGCCCTGGTTTACCATGCTGATCCAACTAATAATATATATCGTCGGATAAGAAACAACAGCTGATAGTTATGCAAATCAGTCAAAAAGCGAAAGCAGTTTTGTAATAAACTAAACTCCGTGAAGAGAAAAAAAGTTCATACCACTGCAGTTTCTAGAATGAAAAAGGTGTAACTGCAACAGTCATTTCAAGCAGCGAAAAGAGCGCAACAGTTTAAATCATTCCAAAAGGAGCGCTCCTTTTAGTTTAAAAGCGAGTGCAGCGCAGATTGTCGAAAGAAAGCACAGATGTTTCTCCTCAGTTTTTCTTTACCCGAACATGGAAGTACCACCCCACCCACTCAAACATAGGAGCACCGCTCCAGCTATTCGAACACGGCAGTACCACGCCCAGTCACCCGAACATGGGTATAACGTCCCACTCACTCGAACATGGGAGTGCAGCCCCCAAACACCCGAACATTGGAGTACCACCCACAGCCACCCGAACATGGTAGTGCCACCCCCAGCCACCCGAACTTGGTAGTGCCACCCCCAGCTACTCAAACTTGGGCGACCTCCCCAGCCACTCAAACACGAGTGTACCACCCCAGCCACTCTAGCATGGGCGTACAACCCCTAGTCAGTGGAACATGGGACTACAACACCCAGCCTCTAGAACATGCGAGTACCACCCCACCCACTCGAACATACACAAATTTCAGTTTCAAGTTGTGTAGTCATCTTTGTCGATAAGTTCAGTGGCAAACAAGACTACATTAAAAATTTGATTTAAAAGCTTTAGTTCAAAATAATTACAATTTTTATCCTTCGTCGCGATGCTGTAAGTGCAGTTAAAAGTAGGGGCAATGTGGGTGTCCTCGTCTCAAGAACGCTGGTCTTTGTCCCTGTAACTTCTCATGCAAACCTTAAATCTAATAGCATTACCTGTGTGTGTATTTTGATATATTACTGTGTAATTACTGAAAACATAGACAACGAGATTGATGCGACAGACATGTAGGAGACGGTGGAGACGAGGGCCCACACTGAGGTGGGGTGGCAGGCGTGCAGGAAACGTTAGACACGAGGGCCCACACCGAGGTGGGGTGGCAGACGTGCAGGAAACGGTAGACACGAGGGCCCACACCGAGGTGGGGTGGCAGGCGTGCAGGAGACGGTAGAGACGAGGGCCCACACCGAGGTGGGGTGGCAGACGTGCAGGAGAGGGTAGAAACGAGGGCCCACACCGAGGTGGGGTGGCAGGCGTGCAGGAAACGGTAGACACGAGGGCCCACACCGAGGTTGGGTGGCAGACGTGCAGGAGACGGTAGAGACGAGGGCCCACACCGAGGTGGGGTGGCAGGCGTACAGGAGACGGTAGAGACGAAGGCCCACACCGAGGTGGGGTGGCAGACGTGCAGGAGACGGTAAACACGAGGGCCAACACCGAGGTGGGGTGGCAGACGTGCAGGAGACGGTAGAGACGAGGGCCCACACCGAGGTGGGGTGGTAGACGTGCAGGAGACGGTAGAGACCAGGGCCCACACCTAGGTGGGGTGGCAGACGTGCAGGAGACGGTAGAGACGAGGGCCCACACCGAGGTGGGGTGGCAGACGTGCAGGAGACGGTAAACACGAGGGCCCACACCGAGGTGGGCTGGCAGATCAGCAGGAAACGGTAGACACGAGGGCCCACACCGAGGTGGGGTGGCAGACGTGCAGGAGACGGTAGAGACGAGGGCCCACAAAGAGGTGGGGTGGCAGGCGTGCAGGAGACGCTAAAGACGAGGGCCCACACCGCGGTGGGGTGGCAGACGTGCAGGAGACGGTAGAGACGGGGTCCCACACCGAGGTGGGGTGGTAGGCGTGCAGGAGACGGTAGAGACGAGGTCCCACACCGAGGTGGGGTGGCAGGCGTGCAGGAGACGGTAGAGACGAGGGCCCACACCGAGGTTGGGTGGCAGGCGTGCAGGAGACGGTAGAGACGAGGGCCCACACCGAGGTGGGTGGCAGGCGTGCAGGAGACGGTAGAGACGAGGGCCCACACCGATGTGAGATACTGTAGAACTGTTATCGGACATTGTGATCACCGCCAATGACTGCACAGGTGTTTTTTTCCATTTCGTGGTTTGTCGGCGAGTATTCCACGTCTGCGAGCCACTGTCATAGTTACCTGCTGGGCATGTTATCCTGACGTTAACTCTTTGTGCCTTATTTTCAAAAGCACATGATATGAATCTATTTTAGGCTTCATTCTCTCAATTGGTTAGAGTTAAAGATTGATGATACATTATATAGCATAAAAATAACTTTGCGTTTAACAAACAGTCTTTATTTTCTTGTACTTTTGGTCGGTGCTTACATAAAATATTTGTAACTGTGAATGGTGACTTAATTTGAAAGATTTTGAGATTGTTATCTTCGTGTTACGGGATGTTTTCTTCTCGTTACACCAGCTATTATAACTCATAAAGCTAATCTAATCAGTTATTTTTCTCCACTGGGCCTTTCTTCGGCCTTTGTTTTGCCTGTCTGTCTTTTTTGCAGTACTGCTTAATCAACGAACTGCTATGTTTACCCAGAACTGAGAGACGTGATTTATTCCCACATCTTGTTAATTTACCCCTCCCGACTTATTTTCTAGAATTGCGTTTAAAGTTGTGCACTTTATATCGGTGTATGTGTTAAATATATAATGAATCCGTCTGATAGTTTGCCCGAGGTCTTTAAAGCTAAACTTAGGGCGTCTAGGCAGATTCAGCAAGTACACCCTTTAGTTGGACAAGCCCCCAGAATTGCACTTGTATTATAAAATTGACACATTGGTATATATGACATAATATGCCTACGGGTGGTGGGTTTCTAAGGAACGCCCACTGAAATTTTTTACTTTGTAATTCCCAAAAGAATTACAGCGACAAGAAAGCAGAAATAAGTAATTTAAATAAATAAATAAACCGCTTGAAGTGTAATTTTGACCTATCAATATTTTCTCACGACTAGTTTTATGTAAGTTTCAAACACATAAGGCATTTTTCTTTCATCCCTTTTTAATTTATGTAATTTGTAAGTAATAAACCTATTTAAATTTTTTACCCATAGACAAACGGGGAGGATACAAAAGGCAAGACGACCTCGAAATTATTAAAACGCCTAATGGAAAAATGGGCGAATTTTTCTATGCTCCATTAGATTTGAAAATAAAAAGAAAAAAGAAAATCTTTGTGAACTGGTCATGTAGGCGAAGAAGTTTTCCGCTGGGATATTTTAATGTGCCTGATAAGTTACCTTGGACATTGTTAGCAAAGTTTAAATTCCTGAACTGTTTATTTGCTGAGAGAAGGCACAGGGCAATGGAACAAATTTGAATCACAATATGTAACAGAGAGATTTGTTACACGCCACACCGCCAATGAGAAACGAAATATTCTATTGGCCGTGTAACCGTGTCTCATTTTTCATTGTCTGAAAAAAACTGCACGATATTTTTTACCATATTCCTAAATCTCCTGGTTATTCATCTGGTCATAAAAACAGTGTACATATCTGTTCTATTTGTACGTTTGTAAGTGTTTTTATTTCTGAGGTTGGTTAATTAGCTGCTTTGTACTGAGAACTCGAGAAGCATAAATTTTATTTAGATAAGCAATGCCTGTAATCAGATTAAATGATTAATTGACGTCATTCTTGCCGTATCCGGTAAATTCACGATTTTATTGTTCGAAAGTTGATGGACAATCCGGGCCATCTTTTGTCGTTTCCTTAGAACGCTTGTATTTGACGAGGCGTTTTTGATTGTAAATATTTATGTGATCAAGTTCTTCAGAACCAAGTAAAAACAATATAAGCAACATGGCAGCAACTCGTACATATATAAAAAAAGTCAATCTTTGCACACCAAGAAATCAACACTTTTTCGGAATTTCTTGAATGTTAAGGTGTGTGGCGGATTGAGGGTGGTAAAGACTTAAACCTGAATTACGAAGCACAATAAATATTTTACAACTTCATTCACAAACATGAGATTTAAAACAAAAAGAAGATAGAAGACAAGAGCATTTATTTATGCCCTTTTTCGTGCGATTAAGTTTCACATTTTCTGCCATTTTTTCACCCGACATCGTGTTTTTCTTGCGTATCAGTTTTCAACTTGACCCGAAATATTTTGGTCTAAGTAAATATAAGAGAACAATTATAGGAACGTTTTTCTCCCTTTTCTGATATGGCAGTGTCAATTCAAATGCTGATGTATGCAAATAACAAAACCTAAAAGCTCGATGATAACAACTAAAACTTGATGCCACTTAATGAAGTTTACTTGGATAAAAACAAGCCCCTGAAAAAGAGATCTGACATGCGGAGAATAAAAATGCACTCACATTTTACGTGTACAATGTCCGCGCGTATGGCGTCGTTAGGAATACGGTAATCATTGTGTTCTTGTGTAGGACACTTCTAATCTATTCTTCTTTTACGTAAACTCGGTTGAATAATGCTACATGAAAAACTACATATTATGTTCTTTTCATCAGACACCTTTTGCCAGAAGTTATAAACTTTTAAAATTTCACGTTCGAGAAAACTTCTGAAATAATAAGTAAACTCTTTAGACAAAAAGGTTTTTTTTTCAAAAAGTAAAATTTATTTCAGTAGAAATGAGTGAATCTTTACTACCTATTCTAAAATAAGTATGAATTAGATTACGTTGTGTTCTTACTTTAAATAAAACATAATTTGAGTCAGTTACCCAAAACCTGAATATGAATGGTTTCTGTGTTTTGATTAGTCGAAAGTTGACTTGATGTATCCAAATTCAAGAGGTATTATGTATCGTATTCAACAGCTGAACTGTCTGATACAAATGTGAACAAAACTGGAATGGGTACAAGGGCTTCGGGAACGTGAACACCAAAATACCAAATTTACAATTGCGAAAAACACATTACCAATAAGTTATGTTTACTTCTGAATCGTATTTTTTTTCTCAAAAATTAAATGAAAAGAGTTTACACTATAGCATGCCGCATGGCAATAAAAAGTGACTGAATATGTGACAAAGCTTGAAAATTATTTGTAAATTTTGTAACAATAACATCTCACACTTGTACAAGAGACTTCAACATTAGCCACTTCTGAAGGTTCATACAGCACAATATACTACACCCAGTGAAAACATCAATTCAAAGCCATTCGCAATTTTAGCGGCTATATGCTATTCAAATTATTAAATGTGCGTAACATTTGGGGCGTAGCGTCAAATTTAAAGTGCACATGTGTATAGTTTACAGCAATATTGGCGCACTTGTAAATATGGCTCTTACCAAAAATGAACCACACACTGTCAAATTACGGTATGACTCCTGAGTGTTCTGTCGTGCTAAAGAATAGAAAATGGTGAGTGCGTTTTATTTACCGGCTTTCTGTGTATAAATATGTTACGCAGACGGAAGCACAAAGCCCAAAGATCTTTTACCTAAGTAAAGTAGATAAATTGGACTTCTCATCTTGAATCAGGACAAAAGTAAATGTTAATGTATATTTTCCATATATGTCATGAGAACGTTTGATGTGTGTTGAAAAGAAAGACACATATATGTATAAATGTGGACTGTATTTATATCATGGATTTTATATTTGTCTAAAAATTGTCAAGGTTTTGTTCATGGACTCTTGACAAATTTTCAAGAACACTTTGATGAAAGAGCTTATGTTTTTGTAACCAAATGTCATGGTGATGTGGAAGTTATAAGGCAGACTTGCAGCACTGCAGTCATAAGTGGGGACCTTAATGTAAGCGTATTTAATTGAACGACGTCAATTAAAAACAGCCAACTAATGTGACATAAGGTTAAAGTAACGTGGGATATTGTTCGAAGGCCCTCGAGTGCAAAGAAACAAGAAAAAAGTCATTGTTAATTGAAAACAAGTTGATTTCTTGATTTTATTGACAGTTCATTATGGGATAAAAGCGACTAAATGTAACATTAACAAGTATTCAAGCGAAAAGTTATTTTTGAAGTTTGCATGGACAAGGTAAACACAACGTCAATAATTTCATAAAGTTTCAAAAAGTTCAAAATTAGTTTTATAGTGGATGCCTGTAATGTTATCGTCCAGGTTACTTTTGAAAAAAAGAAGTGTTAGAAAAAGGAAGTTTAAATTGTCTTTGTCTCATTAAAATGCAGTTAATATATATATACAGTCGGACCTCGTTAATACAGTGTTCTATTCAACTGCGCACGCATCCTCCAGTTTTTACACATCACAGTAGCATACAAAAGCTGTCAAGCAAGTTGTAAAACTAGCAAAATAGATACGCTATATATATACATATAACGTATCTATTTTGCTAGTTTTACAACTTGCTCGACAGCTTTTCTATGCTACTGTGATGTGTAAAAACTGGGGAATGCGTGCGCAGTTGCATGGAACACTGTGTAAAATAAAGAAAAATCTCGCAGAGGTCTCCACCAGAAACTAAACCGACTAAAGACGAAAGCGGATTGGCTAATTTCTATTCCCGCGCTCTGTTTGCAGACGTACGTGAACGACAGCCGGATTCCTCCAGAGATACCCGTCACCCTGGACAACATGGATAGCGTCACCTTCGGAGAAGATATCCTTTTTGAACAAGTAAAAAACCCTAGGCGTACAGGCATGTGCTTTACCCACAGGGAACAGCGATTTTTTTCTTTAATTATTATTACGATACAAAATTTTCATGATGCTGAGAAAATATTATTTAAATCACAACGTTATCCCACAAATGAACTTGCGTTATCTTAATTAATATTTTACTTTTATTACTTATGGCATTTAATTTTTTTATGTTGAACTTTAATATGATTGATTGAATTGCCCGTGTCGTTACCAGTTAGATTCTCCGAGCTGTATGCTGTGTTAGTGCGTTTTTTTTTTTTTTGCCGTGGGTCTGCAATTTAGTGGGTCAAATCTCATTCTTGTTTACCCATGATATACAGTGTATATAACTATGATAATAACTCTCGGAAGCACACAAGCGGACCATATCCTTTGTTCTCATTTCACGACAGTGCAAGATTGGGACGGTTCACTTCTCTTGTGTCAGTTTCTTCAGTATTTTACTCTTGGCAGATTTTGCTGACTTGCATGGTAAAAAAAAAAAAAGAAGAAATTTTCACCCCATGAAAAAGACCTTCGTTCATTTTATTGAAATTAAGTAAATAGAAGGGTGTGCATTAAAGTCGGCCTAGTTAAAAATGGTACGTCGAGATTGCTCAGCGAAAAATTAGTGTAAAAACAACAACCGGAAATTTTCAAAAGTTGAGTTCTATAAAATCACTTGCCACCCCACCAACACCTCGCCCCCCCCCCCCCCCCCACCTTTCTTACCTGGCTGCAATTTAGCAAAGTTGTGTTGTAATTCCCGTTCTGGAATTATGATCGAAAAGGAATATCAGACCAAATCAGTGCAAGTTTGTTTAAATACTGTTTACATTCATAAACACGCTAACTTTTACTTCAAGTTCTGTTGACCTACCTTGTAATTTCAAACTGTGTGGAAAATTGAGAGAAACAACAAGTTTATTTATCTTTTGTCCCTGAAGGGCTGCTCTCACCTGACAGTGTTCTTTATTTCTCATTTATACGGTTAAAAAAACTCAATATGCGTGATCTATTCACACGTATTTGCTGAACCCTACTGGCTTTTGAAATTTAAATTTAGATAAAAAGCGTAGACCTTGAACTTTGTGGAACTGTTTTAACACTCTTAAATTATCTTATGCGTGTTGGTAATGCACATTATAAAGGTTGTACGTGTGTGGCTGTAGGGTTTTGTTCGGAGTCAGCCGTTAAGATTTTGTGGGAATGGGCGGTACACTTAGGTATGGTGCGATTAAAAGGCGTTACCTTAACTGAAGACTTCCCTGTAACCAAACGTATTTTGTGCATTTCATTTCTACATAATAAGTTTCATTTGTATGTATGGTAATTTTTGGATGGGGTTGGGGATAGTGAGAGGGGTTGAATTAATCAATCTTTCTGTTCGCTTGTGCGTTCGTTTGTAAAACGTTTCATGTGGTTTTTAGAACAGAATAAATCTGACCAGAGTTCTGTGTTAGATGAATTAGGGTGTGTTTATTTTATATATGGGCCATCACGATTAGACGTAAATCATGAATTGTTCTCTGGTCGTATTGGCTATTTGATTACTCATCACTTATAACGTACTAGCACATTTACTTAATGTAATTATCTACCAACTGGCCCGCATGACACATTAACGCATCTAGAATTTTTGCCAAATCTGTAATGTATGGCCGTTCATTTTATGTTACCGTAAATGTCTATTCAAATTGGACAATATGGTCATTTGAATTGAAGTGCCTGTAGGCCAGTGGTCATCACGATTTGTTCGTCGTCTTTCTGTATTTGTGCATGTTAATTTTCTGTTTTTTTTGTCTTCGTTATTGTTTGTTCGTTTTTTTTTTATTGACTGTTTGTAATTTGTAAGCTGGTCAAAATGTCCCTGGACAAGATTTTTCTCTTCTCAATAAACCAGTGGCACATTGAGCTGTGAGCGAGAAATCTCCCCCGGTCGTTTATTGAATTAGTCTCGCGATGCTGCTCCACTGATTGGGGCTGCTTTTCTTGGAAATAACTTAGAATTTGATATGTGCGCGTGTGAGATTTTTTTTTCTTTGCACATATAACTTAGAATCAAATTGCAGCACCAAATTGTCAGATATAAACAACAAAGCTTGAAAAAAAAATGTAATATGAGGATGGGGCAAGTATTCCGTGAAAAAGTGAAAAAAAAATATATATATATAAAGGGAAAAGAAATAAGACTTTGGACCAAATGAATTTTGGGTTGCGTTGTAATATTGGCTCCCAAATAGCGGTTTAGCTTTATACTGTATGTTCCTCTTACAATTCCTCTAGGCACTCCGTTGTTTGTATGTTTTTCCTAGCATATTGTTTGATGGTACTTTTTCGCAGCGTGCAAACGTGAAAAAAAAGTGTAACGGTTATCCTTTTTTAACCGCGTATTCATTCACACTGTAAGCGATTTGCGCATTTGAACTTGTTTTTCCAAAATCAAGGAGTAAATTACAGGCATGATTGATGAGAATCGGTTTGAGATTTGGTTTCGACGTGACTCAGTGTGATGGGCTTATTTTACTTTTATATCTTAAAATCTGACTCAATGACGTCTTCAGGAGTAAATTGGCATTTTGCTTTTGCCATCACTTTTTGGTTATTTCTAGGGGAGAGTTGAAAATAGGACCCTGCAGTTGGTGATGGACTCTGCTGCCATCAAAGTCAGTTGGAGATGGACTCCACTACCATCCACGTGCAGTTGGTGATGGACTCCGTTACCATCCACATGCAGTTGGTGATGGACTCCGCTACCATCCACGTGCAGTTGGTGATGGACTCCGTTACCATCCACGTGCAGTTGGTGATGGACTATGCTGCCATCCACGTGCAGTTGGTGATGGACTCCGCTACCATCCACGTTCAGTTGGTAATGGACTCCGCTACCATCCACGTGCAGTTAGTGATGGTCTCCACTACCATCCACGTTCAGTTGGTGATGGACTGCACTACCATCCACGTGCAGTTGGTGATGGACTCCACTACCATCCACGTGCAGTTGGGGATGGACTCCACTACCATCTACGTTCAGTTGGTGATGGACTCCATTACCATCCACGTGCAGTTGGTGATGGACTCCGCTACCATCCACGTGCAGTTGGTGAGGGACTCCGCTACCACCCACGTGCAGTTGGTGATGGACTCCGTTGCCATCTACGTGCAGTTGGTGATGGACTCCGTTGCCATCTACGTGCAGTTGGTGATGGACTCCGCTACCATCCACATGCAGTTGGTGATGGACTCCGCTACCATCCACATGCAGTTGGTGATGGACTTCGCTACCATCCACGTGCAGTTGGTGATGGACTCCGTTACCATCCACGTTCAGTTGGTGATGGACTCCGTTACCATCCACGTGCAGTTGGTGATGGACTGCGCTACCATCCACATGCAGTTGGTGATAGACTCCGCTACCATCCACGTGCAGTTGGTGATGGGCTCCGCTACCATCCACGTGCAGTTGGTGATGGACTCCGCTACCATCCACGTACAGTTGGTGATGGACTCCACTACCATCCACGTTCAGTTGGTGTTGGACTCCGTTACCATCCACGTGCAGTTGGTGATGAACTCCACTACCATGCACGTTCAGTTGGTGATGGACTGCACTACCATCCGCATGCAGTTGGTGATGGACTCCACTACCATCCACGTGCAGTTGGGGATGGACTCCACTACCATCTACGTTCAGTTGGTGATGGACTCCATTACCATCCACGTGCAGTTGGTGATGGACTCCGCTGCCATCCACTTGCAGTTGGTGATGGACTCCGCTACCATCCACGTGCAGTTGGTGATGGACTCCGCTACCATCCACGTGCAATTGGTGATGGACTCCGGTACCATCCACGTTCAGTTGGTGATGGACTCGGTTACCATCCACGTGCCTTTGGTGATGGACTCCGTTTCCATCCACGTGCAGTTGGTGATGGACTCCGCTACCATCTACGTTCAGTTGGTGGTGGACTCCGTTACCATCCACGTGCAGTTGGTGATGGACTCCACTACCATCCACGTTCAGTTGGTGATGGACTCCGTTACCATCCACGTTCAGTTGGTGATGGACTCCGCTACCATGCACGTTCAGTTGGTGATGGACTCCGTTACCATCCACGTTCAGTTGGTGATGGACTCCGCTACCATGCACGTTCAGTTGGTGATGGACTCCGTTACCATCCACGTGCAGTCTTTGATGGACTCCGCTACCATGCACTGTGAATGAACCACAGCCTCGTTTTGCACTTTTGAGGCTGAGATCCGCATCTATTTTTGTTGCTTGCGGATACAAACTCTGCTCAATGTACATTAAGATTTTTGAATGTTTGTGCCAAAAAGGATCAACATGAAGGCAAACGAAAGCGCGTTTTCATAGGGCTGGAATTCAAATAAACACGTAATTTGTGCCATATATTATTGTCATTTGCGGCCATTCATCATGTGACAATGATTGTTTCACGGCTTGACGTGTATGAATGACTGATATCACGAGATGACGACCGATATACATGTCTATCATTTGCAACGCTACAGCACAGAGTGAACACGGTGCAGTTTGTAGCGAATTCTTTTGGGAATTATCAAATAAACAAGAGTCATTTCTCATCATCCTGAGACTGAAAAAAGGAATTTGTCGGATATTTAGTCGATCTCAGGTTTCATAAATCTATAGAAAAATGAAAGACCTGTGATTCATTGTTTTCTTTGTTTACCTGGATGCAAATTGTTTTTTTTTTTTTGTTTTTGTTTTTTTGATCAGATGACATTTGATTGGTTAATGTCACTGGCGTTCTCATTAGCCTGCCATTGGCTTGTCGCTGACCAGTTGATGATTTCAGTGAGGCCACTGACAAATGATCACTGAAATTTATATTTTTGTAATAAGTCAACAGCCTTTCAGACCTTAACATTTTGTTTGAGGCTTGACAGCTGAGTGTACTGCATCTGCCGTTATTACACCTACTGGCAACAAACGTTTACCCGATCTTGTTGGGGTTCGATATGACAAGATTTACTGTACCACTGAGATAAATCTTTACATAGGGCCTACAGAGGTCTAATATAATGAACAAACGCTGTTGTAAGCATGAGTAACAATGTATTAGTCCTTCTGTTTTATGCTGTTTAATAGCATAAAATCAATGCAGATCATTCCGTGTTTTGATTTTTTTTGAGTTCTCATATACATGGATGATATGTACGTGTATATGTATTGTTTAGCGAGGCGCCGCGGGACGTCTGTTGTACTTGTTTTATGTTAGCCACCGGGAAAGCTTTGTTGAAGTTGATTTACGCTGATGCCTGGATATTTTCAGATACATCATGGAAAAGCTTGCCACTGTACAAAGTCTGTTCTAGTGAAGTTCCTTTTTAGAGTCAGACAGAATCCTTAGATGGAATGTATGCATCATGACGTCATATATATAACTATATTTTTTCTTTCAGAAGACATTTAAAGTGGTGTAAACCATCTTGAAAAGTCAAGGATAATAGTGTGCTTTTCCTTAACAATGTGTTCACATGCTATGACGTACCGTGTGGAGCAGATAGTGGAAAGCGTCACGAGAACGTCACAGCAGCACGTGACAGACGTCACAGCGCCAGCCGTCGTCACAGACGCCACACGCGACGCTCCCAGTGACACCGTACGCCATGGCGAGACGGAGACACGCAGTGCGCGATCTACTGCGACAGAGTCGGAAGTGACGTCACCGACCACAGCCAGGGACATGCCTACGTGGGCTACGAGGATGGAGAAACATGACCACCTCCTTGCCGAGTGTCCGGTAAGCACTTAATTTTTTCTTTAAATGTTCTTTTTTTTTGTTTTTTTTTACATAAAACCGAGGTTCAGTCTCTGACTTCGCTTCTTTGGTGCTGGGTTTTAAAGAAAAACACAGCTACTTTGCTAGAGTCATGGCACGTCTGTGAGGTGCGTAGTCTTTCATTTTACTGATCCTGATTCCAAACTAATATTTTATCTAACAAAGTTTGAGGACCTTCCGCAAAGCAAGATTTGACTTTTGCCTCCCCCCCCCCCCCCTCGCACTCGAAGCGGATGCACCTGCGTTATATACAACGTTGTAAGTGTTAAGATAAATGGAAAACTCGCAGAATTTGTGTATTGATGAGCACGGTTGCGAATTAAATACCAAAACCCAAATGTAGTCAATATTAATCAAATGATTTTCTGTGCAAAAGGATGACTGGGCCATTCAGTTTTTCCTGAAGCATATCGTTGGGTATTGGTAAACCTGTCCTCAAGCCCCGTAGACACCTTATACATGTGTGGAAGTATACCTCACCCACCCCTCCAAAGTAGCAATGGAAATAGCATTTAAAACCCACATGCATATAAGAAGCCAGATAAGTTGAATGTGTAGTTTTAAATCTTGAAACTAGAGCTTCCAAAATAATTTTATGCGCAACCTCCTAAATTATGGGTTGCGATATTCGGTTCAGTAAATGTGGCACTAACACATAAAATTATGGACTCTGTGTGTAATGTTAAGTGAAATTAAAACGCATTTGGGAAACAGTACTCGAAATGAAGTCCCAACACAGCGATACATCGAAACAAAGCACTGATTTATCCCCATTTATCCCCATTCGACACTGAAGAAAAGATTACCATATTTTTTAACATGCAGTGTAAAAAATTCTGGTATATGATGCGCATATCGGTGAAATAAACCATGTCACTCGTAGTTCTGGGAAGAGGGTACTTTTGTAGTATTTAAACTTGAATGTTGAAAGTCCATGCGTTTTCACATCGAACCGAATCATGGGTCATTTAGATGGCCACTTTTGAGACATTTTATCAGTGACAGGAGAAAAATCTCTTTGTGATCTTTTGATCGGAACTGAGCAGGAAAAAGTGTCGTATTACACATATAAATGGCGGCTTTGCTGGCGTGTGTTATTTGGATCTCGACAAGCAGAATGCGACCTTTTGTGGAGAAGCCAGATTTGTCCCTGATAAAGAGTGAAATAGAAGGAAAACATGATTCAAAACACAAATGTATTATACATGTGTGTGTGTTTGTCAAACTAAGAGACACTCTGTTCTTTTCACATTCATAAAAGACCTGACCACAGAAGAAATAATATGTTTTCACAAATGCTTAAAAGCACAAAATATATATTTAATGCAACACGAGAATAAATTTAATAATAGAGACAGTCACTGAACAATTTTCCCCTCCTTTCAAAACACAGCGGCTTTCGGAAATGTGACTTTACTTGGAAAGGTCAATTCAAGTTCGCTTAAAGGCACGACATTGTGAAGTGGGGGGAGGGAGGGCTGGGGATAGCCGCTGGAATGTCCCTGAAGTAACGGTGACTCATGGCAGGCCTGTGAAGGCAGTAAAAGGTTTATTTCCCGATGACTTACTCTATTATAGTCGCTAAAATAAGTGGAAATGATCTCCCTCTTTTCTTTGGACCTATTGGGTTCATTAAATTTGAAGAAATCTAGAGCATGTCTTGTCTGTAAGTTAGTAAAATAAAATTGTTACGGTCCTTCTGGAACCAGTTACTTATTTCTTTGTGTTATTATTATTTTATTTTGTATTTGCGCATTTTGGCTGTTTGTTTAGTGCTGACGATGTATTTGTTTTGTCTCTATGATAGATGTAGAACAGAACTCGGCAGTTTTTTTAATATAATATATTGTGTGGTCGCTCATAAAGTGTCTAAGATAATACATGTGTTTTAAACACTTAAATTATTACAAAAAAATAGACACATTGTATGTTTATTTTAGTTGTAGGCATGAAATCGCCGCTGTTGTTTTCGTTCGTTGTTTATTTCTCTTTTACTTAAGTATGATGCGGTAAATTTCGAGCCTTGTTGGTTAATAGCCATTAGCACACTGGCAATACACTCAGTAAAGGCAAAAAATGCGGGACTGTTTGAGATAAAAGTGTTTGTCTATCACGCTTGTATGTCAGTATACTGGGTTTGATAATGCACGGTGTACCACAATAGCAAACTTATTTTATGGATCTCTGCCATATAATTTGGTTTTGTTTGCAAGCGCTTTATTTGGGAGAAGTTACTGGCACACAGGCGCTTCTATTTCACGACGGCGAGAAGTGTGGCTATTAGCACGAACCTCTGTCCACCAACTGTGGTCATAAAACGTTATATCTGCTTTCCTTAACATTATGATTGTGTATTACGGAGAGCGTTATCAAATAAAAAGCTACGGAAATTGACAGCTTATAATATGGAGTTAGAAAACATCGGTGTTTATTGTTGAATGTGTATGCCTTTCCCTGATCCTGGAGAAATGGATTATACGGATAGTTCGTCCGATGAGGTACTCTTTTTATTTTTTTTTTCTATTCTAAGCGTTGATTTATTTGTCTGTTTAGTTAAAGACTTGGCATTTTCGAGGCAAGGCATATAAACACGTAGTGTGGTGGAGGAATTTAAGGTTTTGGTGGCAACTACAGGTAAACCACGGCGTCTACTATATTATAGTATATATGCGCGCTTTTGGTGGTAAATTCGGTATCCATAGTTAATGCATCGCGGACGCTGTGAGTTAAAACCTCCACTGAATAGACTGGTAGAAATTCATGTTACTGAATTTTCACGGATTTTCTTATCGCCAGTGTCATTGGTTTGTCTGGTAGAGCGAAAAAAAAAATGGTCACACTTAACAAATTCAAAGACATTTTCATCTTAGGTCACGTTTTAGTTGCCCTTCTAGCATCGTGTATTGCATTGTTGCTTGAGGTGGAAGGAGGAGGGGGAGGGGGGAGGCGAGGGTGTACACGGAACAGTTTTTGCACGCAGAAAAGGAAGTAAAAGGTAATATTTCCAAAATAAGAAAATAACCATGTCTGACAGCGAACTTAAACGCTGCGTGTCAGAGCGTTATTAAGGAACTGAATAAGTGTTTTGAGACCTGTCTATTTTTCTGATAATTATGAGCGATAGACCCGGCGTGACAGAACATGGAGTGAACGAAAGTCATACAAATCAGGGGATAACTGAAGCTGTCTGGTAGTCAAGATGATATAAAAACATTTACACTCCTGTGTTTGGTGTGCAATTAAGTGTTGGTTTTCTTCACGACAGACGATGCGGCAAAACTGAAAACAAAGTAAATCTCCAAAGTAAATTTTAGTTTTAAAATAATAATAATAATAATAATAATAATAATAATAAGAAGAAGAAGAAGAAGAAGAAGAGCTAGAAGGAGAAGAAGAAGAAGAAGAAGAAGAAGAAGAAGAAGAAGAAGTATGGCGACAAGAATTTCGTGGAAAAAAATAAAGAAGGTAACTGCGGTAGAATAACAGTTAATTACAAACATGCATCTGTTTGTAGTTGCTGTTTAGTGCACTCATGCCTGTTTCATTTTGACGTTTTTGAGAATGGCAATCCCTGGTCATCTTTAAACGAATGTAAATTTGAGAGGTTTCTTATTGAGATGACATTACAGTAGATTGTAGCACGTGCCCGAGTTCTTTCAACCCCTCAGAAGCATCCAGCAGAGAATGATTACGATGTCACGAGGGTCATACGTGTTCCCATGGACACACTTCTGCTTGGTTCACGTACTGGTGTTGGCGCTTCGTAAAGCAGTATAGAAACAAAACAAAAAAAAAAAAAAAAAAAAAAAACTACTCCGTGCAAATTGGAACCTTGAAAAATGTACATTCTAGAAAAAAAATCACAGATTGATTTATTTGTTTAAAAATATATGAAGTTTTTGCGTAAGAAATCATGTGCTATTAAAAGACGATCATTTCTTTTTGCAAGAAGGGGCTTGTCATTTTTTTGTCTGCGCCACCAGATGATGTGACACCTTGTCTCATCCGAATAAAAGATGATGGGAACGAATTAATTACACCCCATATTGTTGTTTCGTGTGGAAAAAAAAACAGTGCAGATCGCATCCGCCTAAAAAAAAAAGAGCGTACTGCGTGGGGCCATATGTTAGAGAAATGCCAGAGAAAACTGTAAAGGAAAGAGGAGATAACAGCAAAGGTTCACGGATAAAGCACGTAATTTCAACGGCCGTAATCTCCGATATATATGTAGCAAATCAATCTTCTTCACTGATTAGAGACACTCTCAACAGCGTAAATGATACACACGCCAAGTGTTTTATTGTATTACTGTAACGCACAATCGGACGAATCTAATTAACACTTTCTCCGATTCGGAATAAGTGTCAATTGCGAATGGGCTGATATCAAATATTCATCTAAGGTCCGGGGGGGGGGGGGCGGGGGGAGTGGTTAAGCAAACTATCGTATTATTTGTAAACTAGATTTTCTTGACGGGCTTTACCTGTAGCAGGTGAATTATGCAGGACAGCTTCCGCTATGCGATTTCCTTGTATACCTCGAAAGTTATTGATGACCTCAGGAAAGTGTCGACTACGAGCTAATTTTGATCTATTTATGGAGATCAAAATCACTGCACGTGAACCGAATTTGGAAAGTACCATGTTTTACCCTTTGTGCAGTAATTGCATAGCGCTGTTCTTAACGACAACGTTATCATTCCAAATGCGAATAATTTTAATATCTAACCGAAAAAAACGGGTTGAAAACCTGGCACATTCCTCTGCCAAAATGTTTTTCCGCTTCAGATATTCACGGATATACGAGTTATACACTACTGCTTATCGGGGGCCTCCACAATAACCGAATTAGCTCAAGAGCTGTCTCAAGAAGTGTTCGGTTTAAGAAAAAAAAATCACTGCGATTTATTGCACAATAGGGTCTGTGACTTTTGACTTCTTAGTGAAGAAACTATTCTTGCCGGTAAGAAGTTGGATTTATTAAATAAAACTCCGTAGTATGAGAATGAGGCATTGTACAGGAGGTGAAATATGTGCAAACCAACCAGAAAAAATGTGGTGCCTGGAGAAGGTGCACATTGAAGTCTCGCTGATACGAGATTGTAAGTACTTTTGCGCAAATATGCATATTCATATTTTTGAACGGAAGACCGTCTGAATTTCAAGACATAACCGTCCCCCTCCCCACCCCCACCCTTACACTGCCCAAATCACATGGGTTGTCCATAACGTTCGAATAAGGTTGTTTCATCCACGGAAATACACGAACCTGAATTAGTATTAGTCGTTTGTGCTTCAGAGCAAATGCTAGCTGTGAAAAACTTATTTGATTGATATCATTTATCAAACTTTTCTTCGATATCAATCTGTTGACTGTAAAATATTCGATTAACATGTTAAATAATTTTCAAATAGAGGGCGTTGTAATCCGGAGGTAGACGTTCAAGCAGTTATTTACGGTACTTGTATTAATTAAATGGCAGACTGTGCACAAAATGGCAACACATTTGCCCTATAATATCTAAATGACAGACATTATTAGTATTATTCAGTGGCAGTCACTGTTCCCGCACCCTGCATCTTAAACATCCGAAAGTGAGCAGTTTTTTTTTTTAAACAGAAATTGCGTAATTAAGAGATGAGTCTCGCAGTCAGTAATTAGATGTGACCTTTTGAAGTGCTGTTAGTTCAATACACAGGCGATCGGCTCCTCAGCGTGCTAAAGATGGCAACAAATGCAGCGTGCGACACTCGTGAATCGATGGCTTTTATAGCTAACCAAAAATACAAATAAAATATATAATGTCTTTTCTTTTCTTATGAAAGTGTCCGGAAGGCATTGCAGAAGATTTGGGTTATTTTTTTATCCTTCCAGCGCATTGTCTGCAAAGGACTACCAGAGCATTGGCAACATAACACTGTAGGTCAATCTGTCTGTGACCTGACTTAAGTCATGTGGGAGGGTAAAAAGTGCTATCGTACGAGACTTATGGCAACCACCGATATCTGTGTGATCGCTTGGAATCTTTTATGTATTGTTTGATTTTGCACAGCGGAAAAATAAATACAGTATTTACTGCACATTGAACCCGATCTGTGGCTGATGTGATTACACGGGAAATTCATGCCGTGCTGGATTCCTTGTCGATGGAGATTCTGTAATTGTTGTTGGATTTTGAGGGAAGTCAATGTTGTGTGAATGCTGCTGCTTGTGGCAGAGACAATCACAACCGATGTGAACGCCATCCCTTGTGGCGGACAATCAAACCCGATGTGAACGCCACTCCTTGTGGCAGAGACAATCAAATCCGATGTGAATGCCACTTGTGGCAGTGTACCATTGATTGAGAACAGTTATGGCTGTGGGAACAGGCTGTCGGGCCTGTTACTCGATGCCAAGCCTGCTATGGCAGGGATTTGTCGCGCTAACTTTCATTTAATCATACTTTACATTTTCACAATAATTTAAAATTTAAAGCTTGGATTGATCTTACTTTTCGGAAAGAGCAACATTCCATGTAGTTGTACGACTTATGTGAGATTACACAGAGAAAATGCGGAATTGACAGGTAAAATAGTTATGCTTTTCATATTGCTTGGTGCTTCAGGGCTTAATCAGTGTGTGTAGTTGTACATATTATTAACGTAATTATGTAGAGAAACTGCCACAGAAATTGTCAAGTTTTTCTTGTTGTTCCAGGGTTGTATAGCTGAGCAGGAAATCAAGCATACGTGCGGGGGACACGACGAGAGTTCTGTAAATCCCAGTGACACTTCCGGTCTGCCCCATGCCCATCCACCGCCCCTGAGCAGCGTTCCTCACAGCGTCCCGCACAACCACAGTGTTCCACACAGCCAAAGCGTCCCGCACAACCATAGCGTCTCTCACAACCACAGTGTGGGGAATCACATTGGCCCACACAGTCACAGTGTGGTCAGTCACAGCGTGCCGGCAGCCTCGGCCCCACAGTTTGCACAACCTTCTGGACACGCACATGGCAGTCGCGTAGCCCATTATCCGCCTGGACACGCCATTCACTACCCAGGTATGGATTACCACGGTTACCCGCCGACATCAGCCCAAAATGGCGGTAATGACGATGAGGAGGGCAAAGTGTATATGTATGCGAGCTCTCATTCGAGTTCGTTCTCTACACAGCAGTATGGGTACGATAACACGCAGCCCCCTTCCTCTGCTCGCTCGCACGAAGCGGCGCAGTCGCAGATGAAACGAAGTAAGAGTGCACATTTTGAATATGAACAGATGCAAAATTTCGGTCCCTATCCAGGGGATCCGTATCATTATTCCAGGGTGTATCCGCCGGGATACCCACCAACATTCCATCCGTCCCATCACCCGCCCCATGGATACTACCCTGCGCCTGCCAGCCATCCTGGATTCGGCCCTTATGAGAGTAGGGGGTATCCCCCACCCCCGGCTAACGTATCGCACGGTTGTGCGACGTGCGCAGCGCTGATGGCGCAATACGGCTATGTTCCGAAAGAGCATTTACATGACCACGCACCACGTCATTCACAGGCCCGAGAGGAGCACGCTTTCCGGGAATACCCGACCCCGCAAGGTGGACTTCCGACACATCAGTCACCCAGGAGTGTCCCGTACCCACCCCGAGAGCCGAGCATCACAGCCCAGACTCACTCTAACGAACAGTTCGCACAAAATACGCAAAACGAGCTTGTGACGCCGCATATCAAAGGCGGAGCTCTCAACGATAAGGGTGTGATGTCACTCAGGAGAGAAACGTCAGCAAGTCATGTGACACAACATGAAAACCTCAAAACAACACAGTCTCACATAGACGCCAAGCGTCAAAACAGGTTGTCGTCTTCATCGGATAAATGTGACAATGAGGAGTTCAATGACAATGATTTAACATCCGATATTGATTTATCTGCATTTAGTGGGTCAAAGCACCAAACGGACTCAGATCCAGTATTCAAACATACTATGCAATTAAGTACAGCTAACGTCAATCAAACCAGTGATTTAGACAATGCAGTTGCTACTGGTAACAACGTTGCTAAGAACAGCGGACAGCATAGCAACCGAGAGGTCCTTAGCAACAGTATGCCGGTACCATTCCAAAACCATAGCGACAAGGGAAGGCTGCAGACCAGTGATGCTCTTAGTAACAGTTTGCCAGACACTTCTACAAGTGCCAAGACAAGGGAGTTATTTGCCAGATTAGAAAAAGCAAGTGTACAATGTAGCAGTGCGTCCATTACAGTAAATGCAGTGAGCTCAGGTCTCCCTACAGCCAGCTCAGTGCAATCTAGGCCCAGCGATACCAACAGCAATATTGACGAAAACATTCCCGAGCGTGATACTGATGTAGGTTGCTATAACACACAAGTGAATGTGGATAACAATGCCAACAAGAATGCGATAACCGGATCGCCCTCCGTACCCAGGAAAGATCAGAGACGCAACCTTATGGGTGAGTGCTACCTTGACCTTGAAAAATGTTAGAATAACTCGTCCGGTTCTTTGCTTCTGAGGATATTAAAAGGGGGATGGGAGTACGAAAAAGGATGTGTCTGGCGGGGGAGGGGTGGGGAGGTTATGAGTTTACTTTTACTTTTTAGTGGTTCTGTCAGGTGAAGAGGAACCGTCTTGACATTGTGAAGAATCCTTCGTGGACGCCAGAACAGTAGTGCAAGTGTTTGGAGGCCATGTTGGTTTTTTTTTTTTTTCATTTAGCATGGCCCTTCCGGGTAGGATATGTGAAGTAAACGAACCACTGGCCGCAAAATAAAATAGATAAGTAAAATCAAACAGTGTAAAATACATTTATATGGGGACCTCACTCACAATATACGTATACTTTAGGGTGTATGTTTGACTGAGTGCGCTGTTAGTTAACACTTGACAAGCCTTTGGCTTGCAAGAGTTATATGAATTTGTGCGAGCAAAATTCGTCCTTTTTTTTTTTCTTCTTGACACTTTTTCCGATTTTTTGTGTCTTCTTCTCCTCTGACACTATGGGCCCTACGACCATGAAACTTGGGAATTATGAAGAGCTTGATCTGAACATGTGCATGTCACTTTTTATTTTCGTCTTTGATTTCGTTTTCTTTGTTAAAACGCCATGTGAAAAGAGTGCATTTTTTGCAAGTAAATGCGTAGCATTTAACCCACATCACACACAGTTGCACAGTGAGCTTTGTGCGAGCTCTCACTGCGTAAATAGCTAACACGGCGTATGCTAGATCAGTCAATAAAACCTTAAGTCAACAGAAACCAAACGCTACTCGGCTTATAAGACATATTTAAGCTGTGTTGTTTGCAATATATTATTCAAGAAATAACCCATTGAAGGAAGTATTTTTGCGTTTTAATTTTTGTCAAGTGTTTAACATTTCGCTAGCGAAGTGAGGTTCTAGTTTAACAACTGGGTTTGACGTTTTCGGTGGCTCTTTGGGAATAGCGGTTGGCTTGTGGGGGAGGGACTTGCGACAGTGACCGCGGTTGCGATTGTTTACGGCACTCAGTCAGAGTGATTGGGTAACTCCGCTAATCACCTTTAATGTGACGTCATGCACGGGCAATGGCATCGTGCTCTCCTTGCTCGTTGGGTCCTCCTTCCCCACGTTCTTAATCATATTTCGGTCTCATGAGCGATCATTGACCACATGTTCACATACGTTCGTGATCCTTGGGCCAGTTTTTCTACGACCGAATGATCTGCCCTGGATGTCTGAAATCCGCCACATCCCCCCACTCCCCCACCATCCCCCCCCCCCCCCCCCCCCCGCGATAAATTCTCAGGCAAAGTGCACTAAAACTCTAGTACATGGATAAAGATTACTTTTATGGACCATAACTAACTTGTAAATCTTTTAGCTTCTGCTTGCTTCTCGCTGTAATTCTACAGCTGCCAAAGTTTGCTCTTCCTCAAATAGCCATTGAGCCTCTTTTTCGTCAGGTGGGCATGGAATCTGTTCTTCGTCAGATGGGCATTAAGCCTGTTCCAAGTCGGATGGGCATAAAATCTATTCCTTGCCAGTTGTATATAAAGTCTATTCTTTGTCAAGTGGGCATCTATCCTTCATCAGGTGGGCATTTAGCCTGTTCTTCGTCATATGGACATCAGGTCGATTCCATGTCAGAGTAACCCTTCTTTGAAAGGTGGGCTTTAAGCCTTTTCTTCGTCAGATGGGCATGAAATCTGTTCTCCGTCAGGTGGGCATTGAGCTTATTCTTCGTCAGATTTGTCGTGGTCTGCACCAGACTAAGACTCGTTTCATGTTTTGATTTTGAAAGCAACTTTAAAGCAACGCGTGACACACTATATGGAACAGTATTGATGACATGTTACGGGTTTGTGGCGCGATACCTACTACTGTGGTTGACAGATAAACCTGATTCAGTGCATGACTCATAAAGTCAGTATCATGTGTACTTGATTGACTAAATGGTTGATGTGAATATGATTGACAGATGGAGAGAGCCAAGTGAAGAAGAATACACCGCTGTACGGAGAGCCAGCGTGGTGGGCCGATGAACAGAAAAATGGTGCGCTTCTGAAAAGAGTCACTCAGATATACTTAATATTATTATTCTGTACAGATTTATGTGTTGGGAAGCAAACCAATTAAAAAGACCATTTCTGTAGTATATTTGATTTAGTGTAACTGCACGGCATTTCCTTGCTTAAAACCTCGGTTATTCAACCAAGTTTGTCACCGATACTTACGTCGTCAACATCCATACTTAGGGACCTTGCGGTCGTACCCGAGTTTCAGTTAAAGAAAAGACATTAGTCGAGTAATGTGAAGTATGGTTTTTACTGCATTTTTGAGAAGGAATTTATTCTTTCAACTTCACCTTTTAACTTTAAGTTACTCAGACAAATTAGCGTTGTTCACACAGTGTAGAAGGCAGATCGGCATGTCTTTTAATCCATTGTATAACTGTTTAGCACTCCCTTTTGTATTGCAAATGCCATATGATTTTTGAAACCCCCCTCGAGTCATAAATGGATCTTAGATTAATATTTAAACCCAAGAAGCTGTAAAAGTATTTGCATTGAGTGCACCGATACCCCCGGAATGCCGATAACCAATGATATAAGGTCCTTTTTACGTCGCTTTTATTTGGTGAAAGGTTTTATATAAAGGCCTGCATACTACCTTGTCTTTTTTGGCCGCTCAGTGAGTTCATTTAAAGCTCTTACAAAGAGCATAGAAGAAATACAAAGTTAAACGTAGCCTACTGTTACCCAGAGAGAAGAACGAAGAAAAGGTTCCGGGACAGGATTGGTAAACAAACCCACTCAGTGAAGATCCCTAAATAAAATGCCCATTCTTAGCCATTTCTTAGATTTTAGTGGTTCTCAGGAGATATATACCTTGAATAACATGCAGCTGTAGTCAGTGACAGTGTGCCCTGCACTTGTGTCAACAGCACTCCATGGATTAAAGTGTTAGAAATAAACACCGGGGGTATCTTCCCAAAAAAGCGCATCGAGTCTAAATCAATGCTCCCAGTCGACTCGTTTGGACCCTTTAAAAAATGTAGATTTAAAAAGGAGAGTTCTAAAATATTTATAGTTTTGGCAGAATAGTGGTCCAATGTGCCCAAATCGCAATCTTTTGCCCGTTAAAACGCTGGATGAATTAACACGTGACTGAAACTTGAGCATCCAAATTCTCCTTTTGTGCAGTCTTTTGTGAGGAGGTAGATTATAATTTTTGTCTGTGGAGTGTACTTGTCGTGATGACCACCCACCCTCCACCTCCACTCATTCCAATCACGAAACAAGCAACACCCATTAGTAACGTCTGTGTTTGATTGCAGAAGACGTGTTAAAAACAGTGATATGTAGGCATGCGTCGATAAACCAAATCGAAAAAGCTGCACTTATGTATTTCACAATCAGTTAGGACAAACTACTTCAGCTTATACTTGATCATATTTGATAAGGATTAAATTTTAATCGCGTCGTGAATTTAATGAAACAGTCTCCGTCATAAAATGAGTTGTCAGTTGTCAGAGGTTCACATGCCCAGGTTAAAAACCAGCGAGTGCTCGACGAATGCCCCATCCCATTTGGTCATCACATGGAAATTCCTCTCTGTCGTTCAAGTGTTTTTTTTTTGTGTGTGTGTGTGTGTTGTTCATGGCATTCAACCTTAAATTTTAGCTTTGGTTTTTGTTTTTACTTCCAGGAGTCGAGACAAGTGAGGCAAACCAGGCGCGCCCTAGCAGTCTTGTCGTGGACACTACACCTGATACAGACACCGCGTCGCTGCAAACGGCGAAATCCATGGACATACTACTCAGCAACGCGGCCCTCTCCTCCGCGCCCACTGGCAGCGATCCCACGCACACTCCACCGGAGCGTGATACGGGACCGGTAGCCCCTGCAAGCACCTGCAGCGCACCTGCTCATTCAGGTCAACAACCCGTAACCGCATCTATAGCACCTGCAAAATCACCTGGGGTGGCACCTGCAGAGTCTTCACAGTGCGATTCGGCTAAAAGCACGCAAGATGAAGACGCAACAGAGACACCTAGACGAGGGAGTAATCTGGCATTTACCATCGATTTCAGTGACAACCGAGGGAAGGAGGCAGAGTCGCCGAGCGCTGGCGCACCCCCCACTGCCTTCACTATTGATTTCGGCGGCGAGGATAAGAAGCCCAAGAAGTTCAATATGAACGATAGCCTGAGTCAGTTCTTGCCGACGAAAGTGCGCAAGAGTTTTCGCGACAGAAGTGCCAAGTCAAAGAAGTCTGAAGATGAACAGGGTCAAGAGGAGGTGAGCGTCTGTGTCAAGTTTAACTGGAAACCAATGTTCGGTTGCTATGGTTACTCCAGTGGTTTCCCGTATCATCATGGTTATTTATGCGATCAACCGCCTGTCGGTCTATCGGTCGGTCGGTCTGTTGGTCGGTCGGTCTGTCGGTCTGTCTTTAAGTGTTTGTAAACACGATAACTTAAAAACTGCTGCAAGGATTTTAATGAAACTTGGTATGTAGCTCCTATGAGAACAAACACAGATCGGTATTGTAAATGGGGCAGGTTCGTCCAAGGAAAGTGGACCAGCTGGACTTAGAAAATTTCAGCTCTTGATTGACTATTGATATCCGTGTTTAACTGATGGGGGGCCTGTGAAGATATGTGTGGGCTATGCACACTGCTCTAGCAAAAAAAATTAGTTGCTTTGAAACCTTTAAACTTGCAAAAATTACATATAGTAATTTGTATTTTTATAAAATGACGAGATTACGAAAATTTCAGCTCTTGACTGACTATTGTGTGTGCTTGTTAACATGATAACTTAAAAACTGCTGCAAGGATTTTCATGAAACTTGGTATGTAGCTTCTATGAGAACAAACACAGAACGGTATTGTAAATGGGCCAGGTTCATCCAAGGAAAATGCACCAACTGGACCTAGAAAATTTCAGCTCTCGATTGACTAATGCCGTGTGTAACTGATGGGGAACCTGTGGGGAATATGTGGGCTATGCACACTGCTCTAGTTTAGGAAGGTCGGCTTATGCAGTCTTTTTTTTTTCGCTTCAAGCGAAGCAGCTCATAGTGTGATTTTGAGGCACAGCAGTTTTTGGCACCCGTGTGAGTGATTGGCATATATTAAATTTCCGAAGTGTTCTTGAGGGTAAACTATACAAATGTATCTAACTGTAGCATAGTCTGCTTTCAAATTTGCTACCAATGCCAATTTTAAAGCTCCATTCATACAAGAATAATTGTAGCTATTTTATTTCTATAAAAAGAACACCTTGAAATTAATAGACTGCACGCTACTTGTGACAAGTGGTCGAAAAGCGAGTAATTTTTGGATTTTTTCTTTTTGTTTTGTTTATTATTGGATCAACGCATTCCATGCCGTCCCGTCGCAGGCCAGAACAAATCTATAAATAAGTTCTGTTTTTTTTTATCGTGTTGTTGAACGAGAAACATGGTCACGGCGGTCTCTCGACACTAACTACTTGTAACTGATGCTCGTCACTTCACTGTTGAACGACTACAGTCGTAGTACAAATGTTAACACAGCTGTATGAATAAGAAACCTGCAAATAAATATGGAAAAGAATTGCTTAAAATTCAATATAAAAGTCAAACACTAAGTACAGGGTAGGAATTATTGAACCTTCGGCTGAACAACTTACCTTGACAAGTAAAGCAAAAATCTTGAAATTTTCCATTTACTCTTTATTAGTGCAATAAAAAATACATGAAAATTCTTTAACTTCAATGTCATAATGCAATTTTAAGAGACCACTTGTGTCGCCTCTAAGTTTTCATGTCTTAATTTTTGCCACTTTACAGCTGAATGACTCTCAAACTGGTGATGACTCATCGGTGTCTACACCGCGTCAATGGAATTCCCCGTCAACAGCGCGCAGGAAAAGCGGTGGCTTTAACAAGCAGACGACACCTAAAATGGCGCGCAAAACTGGGTACCTGTCTGACGGCGCGCATTCCACCATGTCCAGCGATAATGAGGATCTCAGTTTCCGTAGTGATTACGTCACCACAAGATGTGAGGGTTGATTCTATTTTAAAATGTATCTTCTAATAAAGTTGGTTTCGTAAATAAAAATCAAGAGGAAGAAAAGTTGCAGTGACCTTTAGCAAGGACGTTACCTCTTGCATACTTTTAGTAAAATTATAAATATGTATTTATTATTCTTTTGAAAGAAAAACCAATATTTTGTGCTTGTAGATCATTGATTACATTACTTTGTCCCGAATGTCAGGACAAATATACGATGTATCTTCTACAGACAATCTGGTGCAACGTCCAGTATCTTTCGAATCAATGATTCAAAATTTGTGTGAACATTTGGCTCATCTGGTTCACCGTTCTGGTCTTAAAGGGTTAATTTTTACCTTTTTCTACAAAATTTCTGGTTCTAAAAGCTGGTACGAAGTTCTCGATTCAAAACACTGGATATTTTTTGTAACACAGATAGGCTTTCATTTGTTCTTTTAAGGGTAGTTTTCGAATTTGAAATATTGCGCTGTTGTTAAGTTTAGATTGTGCATCGTGTGTTATTTATAGTCATATGACATTGACTTCAGAAGTGGGTCTGCGAGAGAAAGACACGAGAAGCAAAGGTTCAAATGCCGACCTTCGTCATTTTATGTGACGTGCTTTATAACCCCATCTTAAAAACATATTTGTTATACGACAGCAGTTCGTCACCATTGAAATTGCCACGCGATGTGTGCGATGAAAAATTTGAATTTACTTGCATTCGTCCACACAAAAAGCGTTATTGTTTTAATGGTATTCATTTGTTTATATCGTTGCAAATCTTACACCAGTTGTCTAGGAAGGTTCGAATTTTGTCTTCAGAACTTGATTCCTTCGTTCGCGCATATATTTTACACTGATTTTTTTTTTTTTTTTTTGGTTTGAAGGAAAGACAAAGCTGTGTTCCTTTTTTTTATCCGAACTGCATGTTATACTGCGTATTCGCTTGGTGTGTGGGTAGAATTACTGGTCACATCTTCGATCATTTCCACATACCCATGCTATGCTATGTCAACTATTATCTTTATTGTAAAGCGTCTCGTCACAAATTAAGGCAATTCAACTGACTGGAATCTGAAATGGGGGACGGACTGGAGAATCTGCCAGGTGTTAAACTTTTAACTATTTGTTTTTTACAGCTTCGAGAAAACCTACAAGTACTAAAACAACCGGCAAACAGACTCGCACTGAAGTGACGTTCAGTCTGAAATCTCCCGAGAAGCCGGGTGGTCAAGGCAACACTGTTTCCGGTTACCGGAATAAACCAATCAGCTCATCGGACAGTAAGATGACACGCACTGCTCGCGTGCTAGAATCAATGTCAGTTGAAAAGAAACTTGAGAAGAGAATTTTACGCAGTAAAAGTGCTGGTATTTCCCTAAGTAAAGCTGGCGATATTAGTTTTGACGACTCTACGCATGAGAACACGGTCTCTTACACTGACCCTCCGCCTGAATATGCCCTGTATAGTGAGGCCAAGCACTTCGACTCTGTGATCAAATCCAACTCAGTTCACACGATTGAGCCTAAGAAATCACCAGGTGAATCCCGCCCGACCAGGAGAAGCCGGAATAAAGGCAAGGAGAGCATTCTACGATCCCGAAGCGTCCCCAGAGTGCTTCCGGACGATCCAGACAACGTAAGCGAGGCCGGAACGTACACCATTGACATCGATAACAAGGACACGCTGAAAGCTAGAAAGTCGATCGATCAGATATTCAACGTCCCAGGCAAGAAACACTATGTGTCCAGGAGAACCCCTGTAAGGAACAGTTCAGCCCAGTATAAGCTTGTAGAGAATCCCATTGACATCACTCACCCTGTGGTTGGTAGTGCGGATATCAATGCGAACTTTGAAGATACCGAGCAACCCAGTGGGGTGCGGGAGAAAGAATCGTATGTGCAACATTCCTCACAAAGTGAAGAGGTATGAACCTACGTTATGTTTTTTTCACGTCGTACACGAAGTCAAACTTAGTGTAGATTGTGAAAGTTTGAAGTCGAGCGGTGTGGTTTGGGTGATTTGGTCTGGATCGAGTTTTCGAATTCGACGTGAAGATTTTTTGATGAAAAGAATTTATGAAAGAAACTTCCAGACGTTTTCTAGAAGTTTGTGTTTTCCAGAGGAATTGTTCATTGTAGCTGCTACAGCAAAGTCAAACCTTTACCAGTCTGTGGATTAGTGGGCTCGCAGTATGATTCTTTATGTGTGTTCCATTTAATGTAAACATCAGAGGATCATTAGTCTTAGAATGTTGTTCAATATTTTTCCGTCGCTTATGTACTTATTTATTTCGAAAAAAAATATTCCACATAAAATGGCCAATTTCAATTTGAAAAAAAAAAAAAAAACAGCGGTCAGCTTCTATTGCAGGCTCCTGGACATTCTGTAGGCGCTCTGTGCGTAATTTAAAAGGGAACCAAGAAATGTGAACTCTTATTACGGGGCGATTAAGCACGAACATTTCAATATCAGTGCACACAAATGCAAGCAACGCATTTGTTGAACAAGTAGAGATAGACTAGTAGTTATAACGCGCTGGGGTGTTGCCGGTTAATCTGATAGTTGTTATTATATATCCATAGCTTAGAAGTAAATGTAATAAAATGGTTGAAAAGTTCTTAAAAACTTAACTTAATTTTGCATCTTGATTTTGCATGGAATAGCGCTTTGTAAAAATTTCGATGCCTCCGTTGTTCTATAAATAATATTGCACATTTCGAGATGTTACAGCAGCTTATGTCGACATTATGCCAAAAGATTTGCACACAAAAATCTACAATTACAGTGCGTTCAATAACGTATTTCTTGACATCAAAGTTAAATAATTTTCCAAATATCGCAGGAAAGACTTTTGTTTGACTGTGAAGCTGCCAATGACAAGCGTTGTTTTTGTGTCGACATAAACTAGCTACGGATCTCGACATGTCGGTGGCAACTCTAAGCCCTCGTACTTCTTTCGCATTTGCGTTTCACCACCATTGCGCTAATTCTCAGCCATTGGACTCGATTCTCTTCTTTTTAGCTACTGTGGTGTTATGATAGCTATTTACAGTTGTTTTTTTTTTTTTTTTAATTTTGGGAACGGGGATGTTTTCAGGTTCGTATTGAGATATCCGTGGATGATCCCAGCAGACGGCAAAGCCGCAATGTTTCCGCTGATCCCCACGTCAGTAAGTGTTCTCCTCTAGTTTTAAAAGTACCATCAAACACCGCAAAGAAAAGTGCGCTATTCGTTCTATTTAGGCAAGAAGGTTTTAAGGGATTTTTTTTTGCAGCGAGCGCAAACAAGACTTGAAATCTTTTTAGAATTCGATTCAGTAATTGTTATAGATTCACTAGAATGGTAGAAAACCACTTTGAGCTTGACATGGAAATGAAATATGGGTTGAAACTATATTACCAGAGCCTTAGATTTTAAGGGCTATGGATTTATGATTGAAGGGTTGTAAAATTCGTACTTTAACGGTATTGCCAGTGGGCCAACAGATTTATAAAATACATGAGGCCATTATAAACTTAAGAAAGGAGTTTAACAGTACATTATGTATTAACGTTGTCTCTGTGCTGGGGCTGAACCCTATTTGTTTCTATTGATCCATTTACATTTGGCTAATTGATCCTCAGTGGGGCAGAATAATAAAGAGTCCCTTTACGTGTCGCATAGAATGTACTGGTTATGCTTATCGAGCTGTTGTTAGCAACAAGCAAGCAGACTTGGTGTGTTCTGTTTTGTCTGATCTCGTGTGACCAGTACTTGAATAGCACAGACGTCACCATCATTCTTTTTGCACATCCGCTAACTCTAACTGGTCTCGATATTGACAGCGGCACAGCGGATACTTTAAGATTTAAATTAGTTTCAAAAAAATAGACGAGTTGAGCTTTCAAGTTATATGTTTGGACTTGAATTTAGAAAGATAAAATAGTTTGGATTGTACCTGTGTAACCTGTGAATGGAATACTGATACTGCATTGATTTAAATAAGCCATGAAATATGAAAGTGGTAACTTCTTAAGACATTGTATTAAAGGTATGTTAGCAAAACTAAAAATAATACTACATAAATAAACACTTAAAAAACTGTACTGCTGTGTGAATAAATTCCAATACACAATTTTGAGAGTGGACCAGGATCAAGGTTTAAAACTGTTAATGAACGAAGATAAATCTTATCACTCTGAAGTGTAACTTAACAACCGTGCAAAAATGCACAGTATATTGTAGCCAAACCTGTCGGTGTGTAGACTACATAGTAAACATTCATTTGATTGCCATAGCATGCGATGAAAACAATCAGTTTGCCAAGAGATGGTTGAAAAAAAAACTGTTAGGCCCGTTATACATGTTAATAAATTAAACACGCAAGAAACTCTCGTGAGGTTATTGTCGAAAAGGCCAAGGACTTGTGGCCAGTGTTTGAGCAAACCAGCGGCATTGTCAAGTATAAAGTGGTTTCGAGCAGCAGTTAGTGCATTTAGATACAGAAATAAAAATAAACAGTGAAATATCTAAAAATAAATGTTGAAATAAGTTTGGTTTGAATGAATTAATAAAGAAGATGACAAAGGTGGATAATTTTTAAATTAAAAGTTGGTAAATTTTTGCAGAGCTTTCTGGTAGCGCTGACTTCGAGGATTTGCACAAATCAGAACGCGGCGTTGGTTCGTCTAGTACTCCGAAGACTCGGCGGAAATTGCCGACACCTCCTCCGAACAAAACCAGCAGCGCCGAACCCTCACCGCGAACCCCGCACAGTGGGACCATCGAATCTGCCCTGCGTGATCACCTCAGTGACCTGGACATAGATCCAGATTCACCAGGGCGTCAGCGTGGATCCGTAACGATCAGCGACAAAGACCGCGGTGAATGTTTTATGGTGTCTTTTGATGCGCCGCAGCGTGAAACACCAGAAATGAGGGACGCTATTCGGCACGAAAGAGACAGGGTCATGGTTGATGATTTCTTTGGAGTCACGACGCCCCCAAAGACCAGAGAACGCAGAGTGAGAAACAAACCTGATAAGTCCCAAAGCTTCAAACCGCCACTCAAAGTCCAATTACCCCCAGAGGATGACAATCATAATTTTGGAGAGACCGCAAGAACGGAAGATTTGTTAGGCGATTCTCCCCGATTTGAGAGAAATTTAGGCCTGGAAACAGGGCGTAGTATAGACACCCAGGTGCTTCTACAAGACACTGATGAAGTGATGAAAGTGTTAGAAGAGCGAGGGAAAATTAAAACCCACACGTCATCGAAACCAGCTGCCGAGTTTGATGTCTTCGATTTTGAGAATTTCAAACACAGTGAAGATCTGAAGATTCCACTGCACGACGGCTCAGACTCAGATGTTTCGAGTACGTGTGCAATGGCTGACGAGAATTTGTTGTCACGGATCCGTAAGCCTCCGGTGCAGCCCAAACACCACAGCTCTAAACTTCTCTCAACGAAAGACAGGGCAATGGGTAGGTCTAAGCGAAGTAGTCATTCCTCCGGGGATTATTACGTTGGATCGGATGGTCATGAGTCGGAGGAAAGCGGCAGCATAGCTAGCAGTAGTACGGACTACAGCCACGGGCATCCCACAACGAGCCCCAAAGTAGCGCGCAAAAATTCCGCCGATAAAACCTCTGCGGGGCGCATTGCAAATACCAGAACTAATAGAGCGTTTGCACTTAGGCGGTCTCGGACAGAAACCGATGACCTTGAAACACCTAAAACTGACGTCACAACACAACGGTCAGATACCAGTAAAAGTTCAAGGTCACAGCTTACCACAGCCAAAGACACGTCACGAACTGATGTGAGTTTAGGGACGAAAATTGTTCAGAAAAGCCGCGATAATCAAAAAGTGAAAAGAGAAGACACGTTTACACGCAAAGACGGCGGGCGCTTCAGTCTGCGCGCCCAGAGGTCATCTGGCGCTTTAGTAAGCCCCAGTAAAATCGTTGCAAATGCCAAGCCTACGCCGGACTTGTCTCGGCCGCGCGCCGGACGCCAGACCAGTGTCACTGCCAAGGGGTCGTCGTCCAAATCTGGTCAGCCGGCGAAGAGTGTGAAGAAGGCGGAGGAGCACGATGCCTGGAAGCGGCGTAGCAAGTACGACCCGCGCAAGGCCATAGCCGAGGCTAAGGCCAAGGAGCAGGAAGAGAAACGTCAGAAGCGCGCGCGCTCAGCCGGCAACACGCCCGACTTTGAGGGTCGCTCCCGCAGCGATACCGTGGACAGCCTGGATGATTCGTTCGCGCTAGGCGCAGAGTCCCTCAACATGTCGGGAGTTGGCGAGGATATGGATGAAATCACGAAGCTGAGTAGTGCCGTGGCGAGCGACTTGAGCCTTCTCACCGCCAGCGCGCAAGACGAGCGTGACGACTTTTCACAGGTTGTGTATCGTCGCCCTTTTGGTGTTGTTTCATTTTAAGTTCTTTTTTTTTTCGTTTTTTTTTTCTTTTGGGTTAGAAATACGTGTATATTCAAAGTGTATTCTTCTGACTTTAGATTTGAAATGCTTTATTAATATGAAAGATTATCTGCATTTGCAGGGTTGGGATATGTGTGTGCTATTTAATAAAGTCTGTCACTCAAATGAAATTACGTAGCAACATTTATTATTAATTTTTATATGATATGGTTCATGGGAAGAAACTCTTTTTTTGGTTTTACTCTTAACAGTGTTGGTTTGATTTAAGACAGATCTTTATGTTTTGTTCAACGATTCTTTAACAAGTGAACTGCAAATCTATGTGAGTGTTGTTTAAGCATGGATTATATTTGCATGCAAAGTTGTCTCTTTTTCAATACTAAAATGCTTGATACTTTCTTTTTCTAACCGCTGGCTAAATGTCGGACATTCTTTTACATCTATATGCAAGTTGATAAGAAAAATTCCATTCCGTGTTCCCTTTTAAATTGAAAATAAAAACATGACATCACACTATTTAATGCGAAAAGTCTTGACTAATTCTGTAGAACTTCGCACAAACCCCTTTCTTACGGTTAAAACCGTTAATTGCCAATTGATCTGTGTGTTGAAATCCTGAAATTTGGAAAACGTTTCTTCTTTAGCCGTCATTGTTTTTACTGAAGCTTAATTGATCTATCGATCTCTTCTCTTTCCTCTCCTTTTTTTCGGTGTGACTCGGTGTGACTCGGTGTGTTGTCCTGGTAACGACAATGTCTATAATGTCGCTGATTTTGCACCATTATTTGTGTGTAAATTGAACATTATTTCAAGTCAGTTTATTTACGCCGTTATGTGTACATTTGGCCACCTACAGGACGTGACATTTCGGAGTAGTGCTTTCAGCAGTGTCAGCAGCATTAGAAATGGCTCTGCATTCCAGTCACCGAGTAAAAATATAACGCCTGGTGGACTTTGCAACCCTGTAGCAGTGAAACCTTCAACGGCCCTCACACAAGAGAGTGAGGTCTGTGGTTTTAAGAAAATAACTGTACAGTTCATTTGGATCTAGGCAACTTTAATTTCAAACCTGACACCTTTGCTGACCATTTTATGACGGCACCCTGTTGTACATACCATTTTATCATAGTAAATATTGCACAATAATTTTTTCACTTGAGAAAAAAAAATAAAGTAAAAAAGCCTGTTTATACGCCTGTCACTTTTTTCGCATCCTTTGGTGGGCGGCAAACATAATCTGGTAAATTGCCACATTTACAATATAATGGAGGTACTGTCAAGAAAAGGCCTCTTCAGTGAAAAATGTAGATAAAACCAAACGCACGCGACAATGCCACCAATCAGCTTGGAGCGTTGTTGCGACATTAAACGGATTTCACGTTAATCGAGAGATCGTGCGATTCGTTATTTTGGTTATCCGGGCTCCGACAAGCTGCGGAGGTCAGGACGACTGCACTGTGTGTTATCCCCCGTTCGTTTGTTCACCTTCGTTTTACATTAACGACACAGAATTTTCATACACATACTTATCACAGTGGGTGTAATGAAAGCAGCTGTATAATTGCTTATGTCTCTCGACACCTGTGTAATGAAATTACAGAATTGTATTGCGTGTCTGAATATATACCTGCATGTAAGTGTGCTAAAATTCTCAATTAAATGTACATTTGTTCAGTCAAATTCAAAAGTCTATAAGTCAATCCAAGGGCATGGGGGTGGGGTCGGGATTGCAAATCACACTCTCCCCTGCGACGAATTATTTTCAAATAACCCAACAGTCGGGGTCACGGCCTAATCCCACCTAGGTAGTGCTTCCCTTCCTAATCCGTTTGCAGAATATTCGATATGCGCAATGTTAAGAAATGACTGAAATATTGAGGTCATTGCACCGTGTAAGGAATATTGTCTGACCGTTCAAAGATTGCAGTCAAACGTAGTTAGAAGCAATTCCTCACGACTACCCAATCATATTCAATAAATTCATGAGGTCTTCACGTGACTATATAGGGCGTCAGCAACATTACGACACGATTAGACTTCGTAAGATGGACAGCAAGATATTCTCGCTCCTGCTGTTTCAAACATGGCGGCTAGCGGCCATTTGTAATTTACATGTAAAACTGACTGAGCACGTAATAAAGAACGTACAATTGTATATAATACATATTTTCGAAGTGATTTTGTCGCGCCTCTTGCAGCCGTGAAATCACATCGTGCATATGCAAGTCTCGGTGACACGTCTGTTATTTAGCAATATTTGGTTGCGTTGCTACTAGGAAGTCTTGGTAAATGACTTCTGTATTAGAAACTTTTAAAGTAAATCATGTGAAAACCTTGTCTATCAAGTTGCATGTTATTTTAATGGCGTGATATAAATTGTGTTTTCCGCAAGTAATTTTTGATGTAAAATACCATTATTCTAGTGCCTATTAACTGCCCTTTTCAACATCAGTATTTCAGGTTAGATAATAACTTTCGCTCTGTGCTCCCACTGTGCTCAGTTTTCAATGATCAATAAATAATATGTGTAATATTTGTTTCAGTCCTTTGACCCGGTCCTGGTATCTTCCATCTACCAGTTGTCTCAACAGATTAAAACTCAAACGGACAAGCTGCTACACAATCTCAAGTGAGTTGGTTTTGGCTGTTACTTACACAACCCTTATACTGTCTACAAGTCGAACTGTGCCGCACCAAGACGACATGTTGAAAGAAATCAAATCTGTAGTATGTTTTATGACTAAGATCTCTTTATGTATGTTTTCTAAACATACAAGTGCTACCATGTTGTTATTTATGTTGTCGTGCATATCTGTCAAAACTCATTCTCCTTGGGCGTTGAATTCAGTATGCAGGTAAACATACATACCCTCGTTTATTAGGGAGGAGGGAGGGGGAATGTTGGTAGCAGGTCCACATTGATAAGTAACTGCCTTGTAACTTAAAAAAAACTCCAAACTTAAAGTATACAAAACAATGGTATCATATTTTTAACGATTGTAAGCAATTTTTAAAATAATTAGTAACCATATTTTATATTGAAATTAAGCATTGTTTTGCTGTAACATGTAAACAGAGAAGAAGGCCTTACGAGTCCGCTTGATGATTTCATCAGCTCCCACAGTGCATCGCCTGAGTTAGCCGCTACTCTTGAGAATCTCAAAAGCATTGAACATAGCCTCAAAGGTAACGCTTAGTTCTGTGTTCGTGAGGAATAAGTCAGAAAAAAAGCAATATTCTAAAAAATGTTACTCCAAATTCTGCTTGGCGATAAGTGTGGTTTTGAGACCACGAAGCGTACACTTAGTAGGGCGTACACTTTTCTTGGTTCTATGCAATTATTGTCCAACGTTCAGAGGTACATTCAGAGTGATACTGCGTTGTCAGCATGTGATTCACTTTGGATAGTCCTGTTGTAGAAATAAGTATAAGAAGCGAGTGGCTAAACTGTTTGTATTAAGCTCAGTAGATTAATTTTTACATCTAAGAAGTTGCTTGGTGAAAAGTTAGAATTTAATAATTATTCTCAATTTTTAGTTGCAAACAGTCACCTGTTTCCGGCTTCCGGCGGAAGTAGTCCACGTGACCCTGACCTTCACCAACAGGAAATGGACCGCATTCGCCAGGAATTGGCGGGATTTAAACCAATTGTAAACACAAAATCTACGCCTTCTCTGCTGTCTTCATCCAAGGATATCAAGTTGTCTGCATCCAAACGGGATCCGAAATATATCGGAACTGGCAGTATGACGTCATTAACAAAAACTAATTCCAAAAGTAGGACATCTTTCCACCGAAGCACAACAAAAGATGCACCGCGGTCTTACGGACCAGAGTACTACTAGGTCAAGTTTATGTTCCGTAATTGATATTTTGGATATGAAATTTTGGCATGTCTTATTTGAACCCCCTTTCCGTATTTTTTTTCCGTTGTTCAATCCAATGAAATAACAGAAAAAGGGGGTTGAAAGAAGCAGTGCGGAAATAAAACGTATGGGATGTTTTAGTTCTTGCAAATATTAATCGGTGAGATTGTTTGTTGACGAAAGTGTATTGAGTGTAGTCGAATGGGCCAAGCTTTGAGTGAGAGGTTATGATAGGACGTATTTGTGTTAAATCTGTTGTAGGATATTGGAGCTGTTTATGTGCTAAACTATTCAGACAAAACAGAGGTGCTAAATACAAAACTAACCCACGAACCTTCTGTCTTTCGCTGTTGTCGAAGTATGTGTTTTATACAATTGCCATGTTGTATGATTTCGGATAGCATGTTTTTTTGTACTTTCCTGTAGACACATTAGTTCACACTGCTTTTAGCTTTTTTTTTAAACTATTCCAAAAGCACATCAAAAGTCGCAGTTTTTCCACATGTGTTGGAAAACCATAGTGTATTCCTTTTTCTGATTTCTTGACATATAGTGAGCCTTTGTGTTAGTGTTGTGCTTCTTCAACTGAAAATTCGCATGAACGCGGATTATTTACAAAAGAATTCCTGACCTCCACATCCTTGTCTGCCGTACTAATACAAGAGTGTGATGTGCCGGTAACACCAGTAGAACAAAGAAACAGTGTCAGCACTGTGTTATTTCTCACAAGTAGGTTGAAAAGCCAATAGGTTAAAATTTGCACGTTGAGGGATACATCGCCAGATCATTTAATTTTGTAACTGTTCGCAAATTTATATTTCATTTATAGTAAATTTATTTTGTCAGGGATAATTACATAAAGTAGAGGGGTTTGTTACTACATGAGAGATAAGAACCACCAACGGGCCAAATAACATGCAACAACGAAATCAAAATGCAAGAACTGTTTGGAAAAGAGCGGGTGATTTCATAGTTGTTGTGATTAAACAACTCTTTTTTGTTCCATCCTTGCGCTAGCATATCTCACTGTGTTGTTTACAGAAGTGATTACCGAAGTTAAACAGACAAATTAATGAAACCAAAATAGAGTACATTGTGTTACGTAAGTTGCTATGGTTTAAATACCTCTTACTAAGTGTTTAGCCGAAGACGCGATTAAAGTTGTTCGATTTGAAAAGAAACTTTAATATACAATTCACTAGGAAAGCGGCACCATAATTCTGGGGCAGTCATTCTGAAAGTGAGTGTGTGGCAGGGGAATAACCAAAACAATTGAGCTTTGGTTCATGTGGATCTATATTTATTAATAAAGAAGTTGCATGACCTCTCAGAATCCAAGATCAATGCACGGATTCTAAACGTAAACTTTTTAAACCGTTTTGTTTTTTTTTAGAATATGGGGAAGGGGTCAACAAAATTGACAAAATTGAATTGGAAACTTGATCCGTCCGTATTAGTCCTACAAGTCCGACAAGTTCTCTGCTGGCAATTTATGTGCTTAAATCGGCCATATGCAGGAGGGGTCTGCCGTGGAGATGAATTCGATGGTTGGATGGTGTTGCATTGTGCCAGATAATTTGTGCAGTCGAGCTTAGCAATTTCGTATCACTGGTCAGTCTGCTCTGGGAAAAGGGAAAACACATGAAGTTAAATGAAAATGCTTCCGATGTCTCAATGGTTTATTCTGTGTAGGTCATTTCTAGCGATTTAGTTCATTGACATCACTATACTATGACAGCATGCTTGAGGAAGAACACCCAAAAGGAAAAATCTGACCTTTATGGTTGCGATTTCACATTGTAATGGCACAAGGCCGTGTTTTGCTGTCATAGTACTGATGACATCAATGCGATATTTGTTATTTGTAACGCCTGTGATATTTTCTGCTTTTGTAAATGAATAAATTTTAATACAGAAACAAAAATGTGTTTTTACTTGTCTTGAGTAATTTTGCGGTTTGCGCGTATTTACTTCCGTCTGAGCCCTTTTTAGCCCCAGGTTTTAAAGAAGCAGGGGTTTAAGTAATCGTTAAAAGTATGCTCGTATATGCCTCTGCTCGTTTTTAACTAAAATCATATCTTCTTTTGGGTTTTTAGTCTGAATGTCTTTAAGTGTTTGTTGAAGATAGCGGACATTAGTACCTGCCTGACTTTTTTGGGAGACACTCCAAAATTTGGTGGAAGTATTGACCAAAAACAATTTTGTGAAGAAAACGTACCTCCTGCTGCGATGCGTGGCTAGTATTTTTTTGCCATATACGCGGGGAAATACTGGCGTAAAAATCGCTTTTTTAGTAAAATCTGAAGCGACGCCAGAGAACTTTTTAAAGGGACGGTGTACCCACCTGGCTATTACATTTTCGTGCATTGGTTGAAATATTGGCCAAAAAAAGTTATTTGTAATATCTTACCTTGAAGGAATAAGTATCCATCTCGATACATTTTTTTTTTAGCGAAATCTTGAAAAAAAGCTAGTTTTCTTTAAAACATCCTAGAATTTTAGTGGAAATCTCTTAGAATGTTTATCTAATGGTGGGTGGGTTAGTGTCAGCCTGGCTATTTTCATACTGTAATATAATAAATAATAATAATAATAGTAATAATAGTAAGAATCATAATGACGACGACGATTATGATAATGCTGATGATTTCGAATAGTACTGAATTATGTTTTATTGTGTTTTTCAATCTCATTTGAAGTCTGCCTTGCTTGCTCGTTACCACATTACCTGTTAGACGCTTCAGACTTATTCTTCATTACCCTTTTCGGACATGCGGCCACACGCTGATCCTATCGCTTCTTTTCGTCCTACTGCGCTTTTTCTTTGGTCATTTTGGACAAAAACTCCTTGCCAATTATGATTTACAGCCATAATTACTACCTTACCTATCGTTCTGGGATCACATTGACATTTGGCAGACATAATCTTCAAACAGTCCTTTGCAAAGTCTGTATTTTTCTTATATTGGTAAATTTTTATGTTGGGGTATTTTACACTTCGGAAGATGCGATGACTCTTCTACATTATTTGTCTGAGAGCTTTCAAATTGGATGCCATGTTCTCCAACCGGTAAGGAGGGTATACGCCCTTGCGCCCGATTTTTAATAGGTGTATCGAGAGTAGTTTCAAAAGATCAGATGTAAGAACATGTTGTCCTTGGCTTAGTTATGAGACTATATACAATAGTTTGTAATTGTCTCCAAAATATATCTTTTGATGATGACAGCAGTGTTTTATAAACATCAAATTGATGACTTTTTGATAATAAAGACTAAATAGCATAAATTTTTCCAGTCTGCAATACTTACTCGTTTCATTTTAAAGGAATATTTAAAAGGCGGCCATCTGTCTAACTGACGTTTATTTGACAAAATCATTAAATTTTGAACACAATTTAATTATTTTAATGAGATGTTAGCACAAATAATAAATTATTTATTGACAGTTCCTATCCAAAATGTTTCGGCATTAGACTCTGGATTTTAACTGTAGTCTCAAGCATAGCGATATTCGGACGGGCACTCGGTGAGATCACCACTAGCCCTCCAGTTCCTATCCAAAATGTTTCGGCATTAGACTCTTGATTTTAATTGTTGTCCTAAGCCAGGCGATTTTCGGACGGGCACGCTGTGAGATCATCACTAGCTCTCCAAACCTAGGAGAATACACGTAATATTTAACATCTTGGCCGAAACTATGCTAGATATGACCAGACTAAAGCTGAGCGCTAATGATGCTGATGTGTATATGCAGCTACAGTAAGTTAACAACGGGAGTATAACTGGGTTTCACTGTATTGGTCTGCTAAGATATATTACCTCAGGAATTTGTTTTTGATCTATCTATTAAGTCAAACCAATGCTTATTCCCTCACACTAGCATTTCTTATTCATAATGACCAGTGATTAAGACATTTTGCGTAGTAAAATTATTTATTGTGCTATTTTTGTGCGTAACTTGGCATTTCTTCTTTTTAAATTTGACTATTTTCATGTTTTTTTTTTTTGGGTTTTATGTAATATAGCGAGATTGTTCTGTTGTCAAAACACGTAGTTATTTCTATCTGGCGACATATGGTGCACTGCGTTTAATCTGTCAGTCTGCTGTAGTTCAATACAGATATGCATTTTAAAAGTTTTATTGTGCTCACTGCTCACGCTCATTTAAGATGCACCCTTCTCTGTTATAACGATATTTTCCGATTTTAAATTTCTTCCTACGTCAAGATAATCGTGCTAAATTATAAAGAAATAACAAAGAAAAATACGGTAATTGAAATGATCGATTTTGTATTATTTCCATACTTTCAACAAAATATATTTTTTAAAACGCTTTTGCAAATTATTCTGCAACCTATATATGCAAAGGCAAAGGTTTTCTGTTTTATTTCTGTAAGTTATTATAAAATAAAATTAGCCAACGAAAATGCCATTTTTTAAAATAAGTTATCCAACATTAACGAAATCATAGTTTTGATCAAACTATGAATTTTACGACATGGCACATAATCTAAAATAGTTCAAACTATATAAACTTGTCCCTCTAGTTTAACATCCGTTATTTACAAATACAAAATAAAGACGCGCATTCGCCAAATAGAGAAAAGGGCCTTATTTGGCTATCTGTAATCCGTTGTCTGCTTTATAATAGTATAATACAGTCCGGTTAAGCAGTTAATTGTCGATTTCTAATAATATTATGGCAGTGCAGGATAATTTCTCACATTTGAAGTGATAGGACCAAAAGGGTATTTCCCAATGAGTGCACAGCTGTCGTTTTGGGGACAGTCTCAAAAGCCATTGAAGTGGATACATTTCCATTTGTTAGCTTAATTATGCCAGGTTATGCAAAGTTAAAAGAAAACGGCAGTGCATCACAGTGGGAAAACATTTCGGTTCTGTCGTTTTAATGATGATAAAGGATCCTGTTGTCACCAAATTCTTTCTATTTATACAAATTGACAAGTGGGGAACTCTTTTTCCACATGCGTTTACTAACACAAGAAAAGAATTGGTTGTTTTCACACCGTCATAGTGTGTGTAGTTATTTATTTGGTTTTCCAGCAGAAAACTTTGACCATGCCTAAAAGGCAAAATCCCTTTGGTGAAAGCTCACCACTACAACTGAAATCTCATATCGGTTTAAAAGAAGTTGATGTTAATAATAAAGAAAAGATGGAAAGTGTATTTGGTAGGTAAATGTTAAAACTAAATATGTAGCTTTATTATCGCCCAGGATGTCTTTTGGGCACAGATTACCAGGCCCTGGACAACAATTAATTTACTTGTATGTTTCTTTATAGAATTTCAAAATCTGACTTCTTCCACAACATTGCTGGGGAATCAGGCTTTATTAAATCCTTCAAACGAACCCTTGAAAAGGCAAAAAACACCAAAATATTTGGGGGTTGACTAGCTCCAAGTCAGCTCTTCATTATTTATACTTGGCATATTTCTTTATCAGAGCTACAACGCGTTACATTGTATTGCTCATAGGGGTCAAGTTTAGTTGCTCTGACGCACTTTGTTGGCACAGTAATCCATATTATGTTGGCATATATATATACAGTTAATGCAGTATGTACCCTTTGTGCATCCAAGGCCACATTTGTCTTGTATTTCTTAAAATTATGCATAAAAGGTGAAAGAATCAGGCATCGGCCAGCTGTCAAATGTTTTGTTTATCTTTCGGGTTTGTTCTACCCACCATGCCATTCAACCGTAGTTATAAAATTTAAAGTAACTTATTAACTTTCACAAATTCATTGTAACTGATTCTTCTTTGCTAGGACTTGGTTATTCAGCAGTAATTCGTTATATGTTATTATTTTTAAAGGTTGGTCGAATTTATAAGTGTTAACTTTCACGGCCGATCCTTTCCATGTATTCTTCTGAAAATACTACATCGTGTTACCAAGCATTTAAAATGCCTGTATATTTATACATGTACTGGAAATAAAGAAATGAAATGAAATAAAATAGCTGACTCCTGTAGGGATCTGTCGATTCTGTATATATCCGTTTAGACTGCAGGCCCATTGGAGATTCCGCGAAAATAGTACTCAATAAGGAGGAACTGCTTTTTGTAGGTATATTCGCTCTGTGTTTTTACATAACACGTAGATCTCCTCAGAACTCATCTGCTTTATAACAACGCTTTATTGTTGCCGCATAAATTTGCGCACGAGGGGAAAACAAAAGATGTCTGCCTTTGGGAATTTGTGGTTATTGCTAGAACTTGTTCTTTATGAAAATACCAAGATATGTAAAGTTTTCGACAACACATTTTCTTTGAGGGCACTCCATAACACTTCATAAATTTGGGTATATATCTTAATATCCTGCAATGTCGCCACAGAGGTGCCTCAAAGCGACCGTAGTTGACTTGCATACAGTTATATAGCGAGGATTTGAAGCCCTCCGCCGAACCTCAGTAGCGGATGGCTTCTTGCAGCTAGGGGTTGACTAACCCCGAGTCAGCTCTGACTTGTATAACATCGGGTATCTCTCTGTCAGAGCTACGAAGCCTCCCATTGTCCACTAACAGAGGTCAACTTCATATGTTCTGAGGCACGAATCCTGCATACCAGCCCCTATTATTCAAACATGTTCAGAAAGTTAATGCCCAATGTACCCTTTTGTAAAACAGGCACAATTTTTAGTGAGCTGTATATCTTTCATTTGTTCATAAAAGTGCAGAAAAGTTAGCTTCCGCACCCACCTGTCTAATGTTTGTTTACATTCTGGCCTTTAAAGGTCACGTGACCAAAGTCAACGGACCAAAAATAAAGGGGTTATAGTTTATTTGTAAAATATAAACTAAGATAGTTGATAGATGCAGAATTACGCATAAATTTATTTTGTACACCCACAATATTTGACTTTTATTTTTTACGCTCTTTTTGAAATCTTAATTTAAATGTTTTTTGGTGGATAATAGCAAAAATTTTTGTTACTTTTTCACGCAATAAAGTATGCTTCCTGTATACAAACAAATGCCAATTATTGTGGGAGAATTGTGGTTATTTCCATAATATTTTCTTTTAAAGAAAGCGTAACACAGAAGTTGTATATGATTACCGTTATACTTGGAGGGCCTTCAGCAAATGCCAATAATGACTTATAGGTCGTTGAATCTCGCACAAAGTAGCCACAGGGGTGCCTCAAAGCGAGCGCAGTTGACTTGCTTATCGTTATATAGCGAGGCTTTGAAGCGGTGCCTGAAAACTTTGTAGCGTACCGCTTCTTGGAGCTAGGGGTTGACAAATTGGATTTTTTTTTGTTATTTCGCATCAAATAGGGGAACCCATGGATCTCGAAATCGCTCGATCACATGAATAAATTGGTGAACGGAATAGACTACCGTAGTCGTAAAATGCGTTAGTTCACCCATGGCAAAAAATATCTGATTTCTTATTTGCTTCATAAATTTTTATTTTAAATAATACACTGTTAATTGGGCAATGAAGGCGGAAATAATCGTGGTCTTGTTCCACAATTAATTATTTACTTATCCGTTTCTTTATAGGACTTCGAAATCTGGCTTCTGAGTAACATTTCTGGGAATACAATCTTTATTGAATCGTTCAGATTGAGTCTTGAGAAAGAAAAATACCAAAATATTTGGAGGTTGACCAATTGGATTTTTTTCGCATCAAACAGGGGGTGAAGAGATCGCTCGATCACATGACTAAATGACTTGATTTTGACGGCCATATTTCTCGAGTAAGATACAATGTCTCGAGTACAACCGTTTGGGAATATAAACACGCCAATAGTTGATTATTGAATGCCTGGAGCCTTCCAAGATATTCTCGAAAAATTGCAGCTGCCATGGTAATAGTGTTCCTGTTATTGGGCAGTGACGTAATTTTGGTCTTATTGCGTGTTAAATTTTGACTTTCTAGCTAAACGCGTTTTTTTTACTAGTTGCGCGGAAACGATTTGTAGACAGAAAAAAGAAAGATTTAACTTTCCAGTGCCAACGTAATTACACTGGGAAAGTTTAACTTTCCAGGTGTAAAAAGCCAATATTGAGTTTCAAGTTTCGAGAAAATATTTGGCGTTTCAGGAAAGATCTGAAGGTTCATTAAAATGTCACTAAGAATATATTTACCTCTAGCAAATCAAATCTGCGGATGATATGCAGTATGATTTTTGAAGAAAAATTACACAACGGCAGTATTTGGTTTTCTTTGACAACATCAGAAATTATTCAGTAATTTTGTGACATATGCGAAATATTTTTTTAGTATGTTTATCCTCATACTTTGCAGTCGAAACGTGTGCAAAATGCCAAAAACACCGGGAATTTATTTGGAACTTACACTAGCCATTTGGATCATTTAGCCTAATCAGGGATTTACGGTCTGTACAGCAAACATGAAGAAAAACAGTAAGCTACAAAAATTCTCAGATGCAAGCTCTAAGTATACTGAAATGCACATCACGTAATTCCAAGCATCTTTCGTACTTAACCTGTTTTGGTGGGTATCCCGACAAAAGGCCTCGCGACAAAACGCCTCGCGACATAAGGCCTCGCGTCAAAACGCCTCAAAGTATAAAGTGCGACAAAACGCCTCACTTTTTTTATGTATGCTTTTACTGCTTCAACCTGAAAAAGTCGAATAATCAGAATTAGTAAGAACGTTGGGTTATTAACTGCAATTATTTCAAATAATTGCAGTTATTTACGAAGCGTTTTGTCGCACTTTACATTTTGAGGCGTTTTGTCGCGAGGCGTTTTGCCGCGGATTCTTTTAATTGGTGAGTTCCGTCAGTCACTGGAGCTTACATTTAGTTTTCCCGTAGATGGCAACGTAGTAGGCAATCAAATTTCAGTTTGACTCCAAAAAGGTACCATCACCACCAAATTGTTCATCAATTATGCGCGTGGACAGTTGTATGTCCACCTTTGTACATTTTTGTTCCAAAGTCCAAGTAGCCCTCGACCCGGTTGCATCTTCTAGTCAAAAGCGATATTTACTACATAACAGTGTGAAAACCTAACAAAAGTTTTTCGACAGTGTCGCTCATTTACACTTTTACAGCCTACTTAAAGCTCTCACTTAAAAGGTAACAGCACAGCTCCCTTAAAATTTTGCTAAGTTAAGTGAAATTTAAAGTTAAGTAATCGACCTCGATTACACTTCATTCAACTTGAAATGATTTAAGGGATGACTCTGCAAAAGTTGAAAATTTAAGTGGAATTTCACGTGAAATGTGAGTCCGGTTCCTCGTTCTGTTCCCACCAAGCATCAAATAAGCCATTCATTGTAGGTGTAAGTTTCAAACTTATACCTTATCGTTCTTACCGATTTGTGTCTTTGGAACCGATTTCGTTTTAACGGAGTTCACCTATGCTCTAACTAACCTAATTCGTTTTTGAGTCCCGTTCTAAGAAACGAACTTAGATTTGCACTGTGTGTACCTTTTCCATTGCAGAAAAGACAAAGTCCTTGCTTTTTGAAGGCTCGAAGAAGGAACTGCAAAGTTGTGAAATGCTAACAGCTCAAGACTTCATGTTCCCAAGAGACTACCCGAGTGATGTATTGAGAGGACAGCTGAGGTAATCTCGGGTGTACCCATGGTAGTTTCATTCCATACCCATGTGGTTGAGAGTAACATATAAGAATGTAAGAGCCTAATAATGCGTTATTACGTGCTCCATTTAGTTTCTCTTGCAGCCATGTGTGGGTAAAAATAAGAAAAAATAAATGAATAAAATAAGAAAAATTGTTTATCATTCCCGCCCCTTTCATATATATAAACGTATAGGTTTTTGGGACAAGAAACATAAGGCGTGTTTATCTTACAAGCCTTTACATAAAAGGCTGCCCGAGCAGGTAAAAAAACTGCGTCGGGCAGTTGGAATTTACAGTTATCCTCCCGACTGTAAACATAAAAACATAGTCTGTTGACACTCACAGGACATTTAAGCTTGGCACTGGTCATGACTGGTTGCTTAGAAAATTCACTAAAATCAAGGACATGAAGTATGAGATATTCTGAAGCGCGCCATATTTTCTTTACCGCTTACTTTTGAAGTGTATTCATACAAAATTGGCTCCATGCATATCCCGTGTTACCTGATGAAACACAAGAAACTTTGACGGAGCAATGACCACTATTCCATATGATTGTCATTGTCTAAACAGTGATGTGAGTGATATTTTGGCAACCTTTTTATGTTACCCCCACTCAAACGTCTAAAAAAGTCGAGAGTTAGACGTCGTGAAGTTGATGGGCTGGTGTTGTAAGAACTGCTACATTATTGAGCTGGTACATTTGATTCTATACAATTGCAATTAAAGGAAGGGGGATTAATTTGCAATTGCTCACCTTCCAATTACTTGAGATAAGAGTTTTTCACATCCCCACTCTTAAGTTAATATCCCTTGAGCAAGCACTTCGCGTTTTCTCGTTAATTTACCCCAATCCTAATTGAGTCCCTCTCCTTTTCCGAAACATTTGGCCTCGTTACAAAAGAATGTATAGTGAAAAGACTCAACTCGGCCCGGACTCAACTGGGCTTGCAACACTGGAGCCCGACCCATCCCCTTTATTTAGGAAACTGCAGAAAAAAGGACCACCTTTTGAGAAATCTGGCTGCAAATTCTGCCCCCCATCCTCCAAGAAAAAAAATAATCAGGAAAATGTTCTGGTCATATGAACAGAGACAAGGAAGCGCAAAATGGCGGTTATAACGTGAAAACAACATAATAGCAAGTGTAGAAGTGAGTATCCCAGAAACGCAAGAGATAAGTATCCCCACTGAGATACTTGCTTTCAGCTCAACAGCAAAGATACAGGGCATGGCACCTATTTGCTCACTCTTCGTCGGTAGTGGAGAGATTAAAGCTTGTTTGTACTGTGAGCTGTATGGCTGTATGCATAGCGTGCGCCTGCCTTATAATGGGCTTCAATGACAAAATTTCAGTGTCCATTTTTGCATATAAAATATTAACGAATTTCTTTAAAAAATTGAGATGGACCAACTAGACATACTAGAATATGTCTCTGCCAAATTTGGTCGTCCTAGCCCTAACCGTCTCAGAGGAATTCGTGTGACAAAATTAATGGCGAAAAAAAGGAATCAGACGAAAACAGTTGAAAATCCCGAAGTATATTAGTGTGTTGCTACAGACAGGCATCCATTTTTCAAAAACTGCCAACGAATTTCATTGGTAGAGTAGGGCAGATTTAAGAGACTAGTCTTCTAGCTTAGATTGATGAATACTGCAAATTATGTAATTATACAGAGTAAGCGAAAAGATGGGGCAGGTGCTGGAAAAAAATAATGTAAAAACCTGTCTTGTTTACACTGTATAATGGTTCTTGTGAAGAAGAAAGTCATTTCAAACTAAGTTGGATCAAGCAATTTTCCCGAAAGGATGAGCCTCACCCTAGACCGGTCCATTTGTTTCCTCGAAAAAGAAAAACGTCTTGTTCATTGATATTTCATTTATTTGCTTGAAGTTCGGTTTATTGTTTTAGGTTAGATGCCCAAGGGCACCTGTGTCCTGCCAGCAGCAGTGAGAGCGTGCCCAAACACCCGCCTTCACCTGCCAGCGTAGACAGTAATTCCATGGATACGGCTGAGCAGAGCTGCCATTCAGACAGGCATATATTACCCGGACAGTTAACGCTTGGTCCAGGCGGACAACTGCAAGCTTCTGCAAGGGGTAAGTTATACAACGAAATAAAAATGAAGAAAAAAAAGATAAAATAGCATGTAGACGTTGCTTTTAGTTGCTATTCATGAATCGTCCTCGCCTGATAAGCAATAAAATGTTTGAGAATCAGTTGTTGTGCTGCCTAAAAGATCGCTTTTCTGCGCCGTAAATAACTTTCGGACAGTTGTGAATGTTGATAGGAGACAGTATGTGCAAGGCAAGGTCAATTAAAAGAAAGTCCAAGGGACAATACAAGTAGAGGATTCGGCTGAAATCGACCTCGCAAGTTTGAGTGAGACTTGAGTGTGGGTCAGATATATTAACTGTCGAAATGATGCAATAAAATAAAAAGGTAGTATTCGTATTCAAATCTTCTTAACATTTTGGCTTTTCAGGAAGTTCATCACCTCGCAAAGTTGGTGCGAAGTTATGTCATTTGTGTTGTCATGGCAACACAGTCAGTTTATGGAAATGCAGTTATTGTGACAAGGACACGTGCACTTATTGTTTACGTCAGTGCTCCAGCTGTGATGGACTGGTCTGCAAACTGTGCTCAAATATCAAGTAAGAACGCGGGTTTGTAACCTAGAGTGGCAGCTCAGGCTCCGGAGTTTTGTAATTATTTTCTGTGGCATTTTTTTTTTTTTTTTGGGTGGGGGGCTGAAGAGTCAAACATTGTAAGAATAGAGATTAAAAAAAAATTGGTATAAGTTGTAATAAAAAAGATGAAGAGACAAAGACTTCGTTCATGCTTCCTATCGGCACCCCTAAAGACCCCAAAAGCCTTTTATTTATTTTCGACAGCCTCTAAAGGCATTGAAAAAAAAAACCCCTAAAAACCTTTATTTTTTCCTGAGGTTAAAACCTTATCTTAAACCCTTCTTCCATCCAGCCACAATGTTCGACTAACTTGTTCGCGTCTCTGACACAAAATCAGGCAAAATAATAATAACAATAATAACGTTTTGGATAAACTGTATTTTCTTCTGCTTCTTTTCTCGATTGAATAATACATACAGATGCAGATGACACAAAGCGGAGGCACTTAAGGTGACAAAAGTCCAACACTAGCAGAACCATATAATATAGGATAACTTACACATATAAGTACGGTATGAGAAAGGATGGAGGGGACGGAGGAGGTAACAAACAGAAAACGTTACATAAAATTAATATGCCTTCCGCGACAAAGGCGGGAGACGGGGAAGGGGGTGGCAAGGGTGTAACTTACACAGTAATACCATACGAGGGGGAAGGGGCGAGATGGAGCAACATAAACATAACAACAATATAACTCGTGCAGCATTAATGCGACAAAATGAAGATGGGGTAGGGAGCAGGCAAGGCTGCAACTTGTACATTAAAGTGTGATACCAGTGAGGGGCGGGGGGATGGAGAATGGGCGTGGAAAAAAAAACATGGCACGCATACGCTTATGTGCGGGGGACGGGGGGGGGGGGTAGGGATGGGCAGAGTTTTGATCGCTGAAAGAACTCGATGTTGCTGTTCCCTTAAGCTGCATGCTGCGTAAAAAAGGGTGATTTATGTATAGCAGCCGCTCCCTCGAGGGTCAGCACTTAGCCAATGAGCCCGGGGCGCGACATGTAGCGGCATGGCAAGATGTGTGCGGTAGAAATCGTGCGCGTTCACTGTGAGTTCGCCAATCACAAGTCTAATTTAGAGGGTTGTTTCAACCAATTGCAGGCTGGGGAAAATTTCGTTCATACCCTGATACTTGCCATAAAGTATACACCGGCGACCGTTTTAAACGAAACTAACAAAACAAATTTTATTTTATTCACTGAAAACCCCCTTTTTGAGACTGAGATTTTATTCAAAATATGGGTTTTGTTTAACGTTGTTTTGAGGGGAAAAACTTGTCTTTGCATTTTTAGATCAGCCGACTGGTCCAGTTACATCACTAGGTGGCGTCCGTTGTTTGTATGTGCACATATACGCATGTAAACCTTTACATAAAAAGCTCTTCTCCCACAATTTTAACCGCATTCCTTTAAAAATTTTGGACAAATGTTCTCCAGATGGTCCTCTCTTGACTACGTAATTCTTGTGGAAGTTTGCCACGTAGGCCGGAAGGTACTGTGGGTTGGAGTGGAAGAACTTCTCAGGGCACAGATCATAAATTTCTTGTAATGTAAAAATTTCTTTATCAAATATATTAAAATCGGCCTTAGAAATATAAAAACAAGAAAAATCGATCAAGTCATTCAATAATGACGTCGCAGACAAAAAACGTACTTCACTAAAATAATGCATTGTGAAAAAGTACTCTGTAAGTACAACCATTTTTGACGTCTTAATACGGTGCAGCGTTCGCGCTGGCTTTCCAGAACACCGCGTCACACATAATTGTGTGACGCGGTGGGATCTAAAAAACCGCGTCACAGGCTCTCCAAGCATTTTTCAATACAAAGTATTGGTTCCTTTTGAAACACCTACCCCCCCCCCCCATCTCCACCTCTTCCATGCAAAAATAAGCTGTAGTAACATTTATTTTGATTTTATTAACAGCTTCTCTAAATAACAAATAAAAGGCAACAAACAAGTTTCGATTGACACACAAAATGCAGTGAAATTCTTGACTAGGTCGATTAAAAATTCAAGCCTGTTTACTCAAAACAATCCTCTCTGGAGTTCTAAGCAAATAAAAAAAACAGTTCTCTGTACAGTTCTAAGCAAAGTAACAAATTATTGAAACTTAGATGACATTATGACTTAAAAAAAATGTGTTTTTTTTTTAGCTCATAAGAGGGCAGAGAAATCATGGGCAAAAAGAAATATATGTAGAAAAAAACCTATTAACAGAATTCCAAACGTGATGGAACATGATCAATCAAAATTGTCTTAAAACTCCATTACACGTAGTTTACTGCATAAAGTTTTTGAACTTAAAGCTCAAAAACTTGAAGTTTATTTTTTGCTATTTCGGATTACACGAAAATGTCTACCTGCATCTTTAAAATCAAAAGTTGCCAAGTCTGGCCCGTTCATAGAAATCCGTAAAATTTGATGAAGTCTTTTATCACCTAGACGGTTCTGTTCTTGGTTTTAATAATATCTTGCGCGCTAAAACCCCCCTCGCAAGTAGCAGGGTTCATTGAAACGAGCAGAAAAGGTTCCGTAAGGATAGCAAAGTTCGGGTAGTCCGTACGATATGTGTTCAGGAGCTCCCGTGCAAAATCTGTCAGATTTTGCTGTGGTGTTGTGCCCGCATAAACTTTAAATTCCTTAAAGTCCTTGATACACTCCAAAAGAAGACGAAGGGCTAATTTTTGTTGAAAATTTTTTCCACATATACTTTTTTCTATAGTGTGACGCGGTAGTCTCCAAAAATCCGCGTCACAGTGACGCAGTGGGTTTTGAAAAGCCGCGTCACAAGCCCCAAAAAGTGCTGAAATCCGCGTAAAAACGCCGTCATCGCGAACGCTGCGGTGATGATGGCATCATAGGTCAACGTTTTTCACGTTAATCCTATGGTCGGTTATAAGTGTGTCAGGTTTTATTTATGCTGGGTCCAGCTGTTTCAGAGAAACCGTAGTGACTAATTTTCCTATCCTAATTTGGCGTTATATAAAGGGAGTAAACCCAACATTTATTTCATCGTTTTATGCATGACATCATTTTTAATGACGATTTTTTTTCTAAAATGGTCCCCCAAAATAGAAGTGAAACCCTTAAAAACAGCTCATAAAAACCTTTATTTTTCCAAGTGTAATCCCTAAAACCCTAACAATTTTCAAAGCCGCTGGGAAGTCTGTACTTAAGGTTTTAGTTTAATCAATAAAACGTCGGGCATCTTATTTGTCAGGGTACCCTTTCATATTTATTTGGTGAAAAGCAGGACTGGGAAATTTTCCATTCTTTTGGCAAGCCTCAGTGTTTAATTCACTGCAGAATCTTTTGGCATGAAATAACTTCTTAGTTAAAAGCGTATCATTTTACCCCATAGAGATTTATATTTCATACAGATACTGAAACAAGTGAAAGTAATTGCTTTTGGTGTGTTTTATGTGACAGTGTGGAGGTGATTTTGTTGACAGTTACGAAGACGTCCTGGAAAGGCCGGTCTGTTTCTACTGCGCCTCTTAGAGCACTCACAGCGCTTCGTAGAGCACTCACAGCGCCACGCAGAGCACTCAACACCTCTGCACTTACCAGAACTGCATTTCTCAGACCTGCACCAAGCTTGGCAAATGACCGATTTGCAAATGTGCGATAAATTGACGTTTTCAGTAATTATGGTGTGGTATCTTCACAGAAATCTCGCCGCCCGTTAAATTTTCGCTTTTATTTTTGATTGGAGCGAAAAATTAAAAAAAAAAATGCTCGAGTTGTAAAGAAATGGTTGGTTCAGTAATTGCAATCCAATGTGTTTTGAGTTAAAGGAAATTGCGCAGATCTATTAGAAATGTCAAGGTTGCGTACCGTAATCCCGTTTTTTTATAGCAGTTTTGTAAATAATAAATACCGATTATTAAAATGTATCATATAGAAACGCGTATTCCTACATGTATCTGTATGTATAGTCAATGACTTTATTTTGTAGTTGTCTTACATATTTTATTTATTAAATATATATACACCAAGTTTGTGTGTTGCTGTCTGCTACGTCTGGACTCACCTTATTACCTCATTTGTCCGTACTTGTCCATCCGTCGATCGGAATATTTCTGTAGAGCCCTGCTCCTACTAGATTTTATTCACATCATTTCGACATGACAGACAACAATTTCCAGGGTTATCACCATATATTTCGACATGTCCACAGTTGATGGTTGCGTCCCCAGCTCTCTTCCTCTAGTCTATTCATAGTAGGATCGGCAGGTATGATTTTTTTTCCGGAAATTTCCTGAATTCCGGAAATTTAGAGTTTGGTGCATTCCAGTGAGATCTCAAAATATGAGTTTTAAGAGAGGGTTGTAAGGGGGAGGGGGTGGTCGAGAAATTTTTTTCTGGCTGCAGCAAAAGTTTTTAAGTTACCTTTCGCGCAATAATATAGTATACCGTCCGCCATAGGGGGTGAGGGAGGAAGATTTGGTCCAAAACCAAAAAAAAAAAAAAGAAATATATAAATACCCTCTGTGATCTCTGTATGTTGGTACTGGATTCAAACAACAGCAATTTGCATAAAACGTCAGCAAGAAAAATCACATTAGGTGGAAATTTAAATGTGACATGTTCAACTCGGACGTTTCCTGTTGCTAGAATCTTCTCCGCATACTGCGTATTAATGTGTGAACGTTCTCTTGGGGGGTTACGCGCGCGCCGCGTCTTCTCCACAAGCGCTCATATCCATCAGTGCCACACGCGCAAAATCGTGACTCGTCACGGAACAGCACTGAGTTCCATTGCCATTGAATCCAGTTTCGAGGCTGCTGTGTTCAAAACCGGTGATTTTTTCGGCGTCGAACAGTATCATAAGAGCTCCTCGAAGTGTCCTTCGAACCCTTAAATTATGGTCACACAATCTGCGCCTCACAGTAGTATAGGGCTACTAATCTTAGGGATATGCTTTACTTTCAGTCTCATGCGCTGTTCGTCTGGCAGATCTAAAACAGTCTATTGTAGATCTTGCTTGGGGTTGGTCACTCATTCCGTTCCTGGTCGTTAACTATCGTTCACTGATCCAGTTTCACAGTGGCGATTGGCTAAATTCCTTGGCGCGGCTCTGCTTAAACCAAACCTACGCGCTGTTTCGCTGTAATTGAGATCCGTGTTGATCATGCTCATCGTGCGCAAACGATTAGTTTATGGCAACTGCGGCATGGTGCGTTTTACAGATAATCTGACTTCTGATCAAGAATTCGCTTTAATGTTGATGTTCATCGACACTGCATAGCAAACGTTCTCTAATCTTTGGTACTTAAAACTTCATACAACCTCGATCTGCAGCTTTATAATACACTCATGCGTGACACCTGACAATGGGTCACACCTCTGCTGGGAATTATATCTTCCCGACCAAGGGGAGCCATGCAGTGTTTGTATGTACGTCTGTGTTTCAGTGTGTTGTGAATTCAATATTGTATGCAGAATATTTCGAGACTGAAAAGTCGGATGGACATGGTCTGTTTATTCCTGGGACAGGTCGAACGCTTCTGTCAAGCTTTGACGCATGTTATGTTATTATGGAAGGCGTATGACGTCATCACGTAAAAAAGTTTGTGTGCAAAATTTTTTAGCCGCTGAACATTGGAGAAAGTTCAAACTTGTTGGGGTTGTGGCTTGGTAAGTCTGAAAGATTCTATCAAATTTTCTCGCGAGTAGAACTAACGAGTGCGCCATCTGACGTCATTATTTTATGTAATGTTCGTATATTTTGAATAAGATCTTGAGTGCAACATATCTCGGAAAGGAAGAGACGTATGGGTTTTTCCTTGGATCTGTCGGGCGGCTCTTTCAACTTTTGTCGCATGTGGCGAAATTCAAAAAGGCGTATGGCGTCATTACGTAAAAAATCTTTTCTGCCGAATTTCTCAGCAGCTGAACATCGGAGAAAGTTTCAACTTGGTTGGATTGTTGTCTGGTGGGTCCGCAAGATTCTGTCAAATTTGGTTGCGAGTAGAACGAACGATACGGCATATGGCGTCATCGCTATCAACTTTTGGGGCACGTGGCGAAATTAAAAAAAAAAACACTATGAAAATCTTGTGTAATCAATTTTTCAGTCGCTGAAAGTTTAAACTTGGTGGGACTGTTGCTTTATAGATCCGAAAGATTCTGTCAAATTTTGTCGGGAGCATAAGGAACGAATACAGTTTATGTCATTGCGTAAAATAAGGATATATGTTGAACAAAATCTTGTGTGCAAAGTTTCTGCAGGACGGAAAGTCGTATCAACTTCCGACTTTGTGTGCATATTCAGTGGGTTAATCGGTCGGCAGTATCTTTTGATGCATACGGCGAAATTCAGAAAGGCGTATGGCGTCATTACGTAAAAAATCTTTTCTGCCGAATTTCTCAGCAGCTGAACATCGGAGAAAGTTTAAACTTGGTGGGATTGTTGTCTGGTTGTCAAGATTCTGTCAAATTTTGTCGCGAGTAGAACGAACGATACGGCATATGGCGTCATCGCTATCAACTTTTGGGGCACGTGGCGAAATTAAAAAAAAAAAAACACTATGAAAATCTTGTGTAATCAATTTTTCAGTCGCTAAAAGATATATTTGAGTTGCTTTATAGATCCGAAAGATTCTGTCAAATTTTGTCGGGAGCATAAGGAACAAATACAGTTTATGTCGTCATTGCGTAAAATAAGGATGTATGTTGAACAAAATCGTGTGTGCAAAGTTTCTCCATGACGGAAAGTCGTATCAACTTCCGACTTTGTGTGCATATTCAGTGGGTTAATCGGTCGGCAGTATCTTTTGATGCATACGGCGAAATTCAGAAAGGCGTATGACGTCATTATATAAAATGTTGTTTGATATATTTGAGTTAGTTATATGATTTTTTTTACGACACGACCGACCCTTAGCGGGTTACCTTGTGTCAAACATGTCAGTAATCAGTGACTAAAAGACAATCCTACTAGTTAAAATCCAGCTAAGCTAAAACAGTGTATATTCTAAAATCATGAAAAAAGCGACTAGAAATACTGATGCAGGTTGATTTCTTTTAAATATTGTCAAATTTTACTAGATTCTACATCATCACAGAGCTGACTCAGTCAACTCTGAAATGACATGAGCGGGCGTCTTGGAAATCGGTACAGTCTGTTAAAATATGTTTTATTGTGTAATGCTCCTGACACCCGACACAGTGGGGTGTCGGGTCGTCTCTTAAAAGATGCTTGTGGGTGATGTATGTATGTCTCATTCTGGCTCTATGGTAAACCATCTCGTACACTGCTTAGTGGCGGGGGGTTTTTGTCCGACTAAGGGGTTAGTTTGATACAGCTTGTTGTTTCTTTGTTTGTTCCATCTTTCTTGCCACAGTCTTTTTGTGTTTCTTGTGATGTGGTATTTAAAACCGGAGGCTGGTATGAGCATATCTGTACAATTGTTATTTAGAGCCTCTTTTGCAGCTTTGTCGGCTATCTCGTTTTTTCGGATACCCATGTGACTTGGCACCCAGCAGAACACTATGTCCTTGCCAGCTTTGGCGGCATCGCCATGCCTTTCCAGAAGGTCAAAGATAAGAGGGTTTGATATTTGCAGGTTTTCAATTGATTGCAGGACGGACATCCACGCATAACATAAACTTTTTACATCGGCTGATCTTCACTGTTTGGATGGCGAGATGAAGAGCTTTAATTTAGGCTGAGAAAATAAAGGATCCATCTGGAAGTCTTGTTTTCAAGGTGTTGTTTTCAGTTACAGCGGAGGTAGCAGCTTTATCGACGAGCTTTGAGCCGTCCGTGTAGATGAAGTGATAATCTTTAAATTCTTCCTTGAGCTCTGCAAAATTTGATCGAAATAGGAAAGGGCTGGTTGTTTCCTTTGCATAGACCGAAAGGTTCTTTAATACCACAGGTTTGTTGAGTTTCCACTGTGGTACTTTTGGTACTCTGTATTTTGCAATTGACTCTATGGTAATGTCAGCATTATCGAGGTGAGGCAGAACCCTCGCTCCGAATGGAGGTATTACAGTAGGACCTCTTTCATGGAAGAAGGGAAAAGTCTGATCCAAAGAGGAGTTGTACTTGGGATTCTTCTTATTTGCATAAGCTTTGTTGCATACTGCATGGCGAGCTTAATTCGACGAACGCTAAGAGGATGCTCGTTTGCCTCCTTCAGCCGGTGATGTTCTAAAAGCATATAGACACAGTCGTAAACCCTGATTTTGTATCGGGTCTAGCATTTTTCGGTATGACGGTCTTGCTGATCCATACACAATACTACCATAGTCTAATCTAGACCGTATCGATATATTTGAGGTATCACATGATTAAAATTACATATTACAGGTTTTTTGGGATTTAGGCCTTTAGATCGCAGAACTTCAATTAGCATATTTCTCCCTCAAATTTTCTGGTGTTTGGGTTCACCCCCAAAACCATTTCTGCGCTTGATTTTTAACCCATATTGGTTTTATCTAGCTCGATTGTTTTACCATGTCTAGTTTTTTAAGCCAAACCCAGTAAACGTTGCAGCGTCGAGCAAATGTCAGTTTGAGGTTGCGACGTCGTCCCGAACAAATCACAACATTAACTCGTGTTGTAATTTGGTTGTGAGTGGTCTTGACCATAGACCGACGTCTTACCGTCTTGTAAGGTTGAACAGACCTCGGCCCTGAACCAAACTCCCTTCTACAAAATTTCGAGCAAATTAAACAAAATTTGTAGAAGGTGAAGGCCTTTTTCGCAAAACATGTGACCGGTTGGCCAAATTGGTGAAAATTGGCGAATTGTGTAAATAAAATCATGGGCATTTATACACAGGAGTGAGTAATATTTCCACAAAATTTTACTGTGATGCGATGAAGTTGAAAGAGGAGTAGTCAGAAACGTAAGTTTAGCGATAGACGGACTACGGCAGAGGTCCCGTGCGATGGGTATAGCACACGTGGCCCAAGGCCACCTGTGATAAAAACCGACATTGATTCGTCGTCGCGCCCGGCTCCTATCCAAAGTTGATGAACGTCGCAGTGTTTACTGGCGAATATGGTGGTGTTAGCTGATGGCCTCTGGAGACTACTCCATGAAAGACTGATGCAGTATGAGGTGTCGGTGAGAAATTATGCTCAAACCAATTCGGAATTTGGTATTCTACCTTTCCTGTCTTCAGCAATTTTCCATTTCTCGTACAATTTCATAAGCTTAAGAATTGCTTAAGCATTTTGTAACTAAACGTTAAAATGGGAGGGTGTGCAGGGGGGGGGGGTCTACCAAGAAAACGCTTTATTGTTTATAACTAAATGACAGTACTTTATTTGACAAATATTGTTTTATATTTTCAAACATAAAAAGCTGCAAATCAAAGAACATCACGAACATAAAGCAATATGAGTTAAAATGTTGAAGTTTAAACAGTGCAAGAGATCATCTGCACCACGCGGGGCCGCACAAACGGTGTCTGATATCCCGGGGGGGGGGGGGGGGAGGTTGGGGGTGCGGAGGGGTCAATTCTGCCTTTATACGTGATGTGCTGACCCTGAGCTGAAGACAATTTCTCAAGCACTGGGCATCTCAAAGCAGCAATACAAACAAAAACCCGCTCCAATATTGTTGCTTGAATAGTTTGTGATACCAGTTTAAAAACAACGCCCGATCGAGCCAGTTTAGCAACGCACTCATTCGCAGCGTGAACGATCTGCATACTTCACCAAGATGTAACGGTAAGCTTGACTTATTAAAAACCATTCTCTTGATATCTTAGACAGTAATGGTGAAAGCAAAACTGTGTCAAATGTGTCCGGTGCTCTGTAGAAGCCTCCCCCCTCCCCTCCCCCCCCCACCTGCTTCATTTTGTCATTCTTCTAAATTTCTCCTCGGTTACTAAAATACAATTAACCCAAATATTTAACACTTGGTACTATTTTAACTGATTTACAAATCGACAGTCGTAACGAAAAAAGAAAGATTCTTCAACACGACTCCAAAAATGGATGGGTATCACAACCTTCCTGACAACTAAGAGAATTATCCTTCATTAATTCCCCCTCCTCAAATCCAGGACGCGTTGTGTATAGCTGCTGGGACTGGGTGGTATTTGCATAAAAAGTCTGGGATATGATGGCTATTATTGTTTATTTTTTAGAGGAAGTATGTTCCAATGCATATTTTTTTTTAATTTAAAGCCCGAAAATTAGAACACTCGAGTTCAATAAAATCAGCATAAAGCTTAAAAATGCCTGCAAAGTTGTGATACAGTTTGAAGATTAGATTTGATGCATTATGAAAAGAACAAGCGACGGAAGTTTATGACTGAAAAACTATGGAAGAAACTTGAGGAGATCTATTGCATCTACGCTCGCATGTGAATTAAGGGAAATGCAGAAAGCTTGTACAAGCCAACGCCTTATTGCAAGAAGCACAGTGCACAGTTCATTTTCCCGTTCCTTCTATTTACACACACAAGGCCAAAAAGAAAATCTCTAATTAAATTGACCTAGCCAGCCATCCATATTTTTTTCTGCAACAAATTGATTCCGCCGCTGTCGAACATTTTATTACTTTTTTAAAAATTTCGATGACCAAAATTATACGAATAGTTTTAGATCGACCAGGTTAATTTTTTCATTTGTGATTTTAGTGACCTTGCGGGTGGCTGTTATTTTTTTCTGGATGAGGGGCATAAAAAATTTCCCGAACATTGAGTTGCAGAAGTTACGGGTGAACAAGTCTAAAACTTTGGGTTTGGGAGCGGCAAATCGGTTCGCACTATTCTTTTCGTGGAATGAGCAATCAGATTCATAAATGAAAGAACTCGTTTAATGTCCCGGTTTCCAGAGCATCGTCGAATTCATCAAACCCCTGAAAATAAAACAATTAGGCATTTTAGAAAGGTTTCTGAGTACAACCTATCACTTGCACTCCACAAGTTTTGTTTTAGCGCTTCAGTAACAGTAACCATGAGCAAAGTGAACGAATTTTTTACTCAAAGCTAAAAAACCTTCGTTTAAATTAAAACAAAGTTCAGCTCGTTCAGGTCAGTACAACAAATTATCATCACGCGTCCATTTATACAGTAGACACGAAGACAGCGCCTATAGAATGGCTAAAGACATACCCCTAAAAACACATCGCCCTTGAAGAGGAGCGGGGGCAAGGCCGTTGGGTTTCCACACAGTTGTCGCATCAGAATCTTGTCTTCTTCGTTCGTTGCGATGTCGACAATAACGAATGGAATGTGTTTCGTGACCAGGACGTGCTCTATTAGTTGTTGTTTCTTCTTAATCTTTTGAAAGAATAAAAAAAAAAGAAGGCTGTTATTTCAGTGTTTCATCGGTCCAAAAAAAAAAAAAAGAAAAAAGGAAACTGACAGAGGGAGACCGGGGAGGGGCGAGGGGTTCATGACACTAAGTACTAAAAGGTCAATTATTGAACGACGAGGATTTTCAGTGTTGCCTGAAATTTGGTCCATCTTTAAATTTGTAAGAAAATGTACCATTTCTTAAGCAGTAGATGCACTTTTTTTATTGAAATGTATTTTTTTAGTCCAAAATGGAAATATTTTTTGTAGTTATTTGGAAAGTTCCTTGATTTTCCTTTTTCATTCCGTTTTGCCTGTTTTCAGACAACTCCTCATTTGGCGCACGAAGTCAAAATTTGGTACACATGGACAGGGTGATAACACTTCGGTGGAATCGCGAAAAACTGAGCTCAGTAGACATTTTTACCACAAAAGGGTTTCCAAGACCTATTTTGACGTCAACTTTGGCAATGTATAGGTCTCGCTGAAATCGTCAATTGTTTTACCTTGACCTCAGATGAGGGGGGGGGGGGGGGAGAGAGAGAGAGAGAGAGAGAGAGAGAGAGAGAGAGAGAGAGAGAGAGAGAGAGAGAGAGAGAGAGAGATACAATTTTTGAGCGCAGTTGTCCCTTGGGTAATCATCAGCTTGTCGGTCGTGGGCATGGTCGGAAACCATTATCTCGAAAACGAGTAGGATTACACCAATTTTGAGAACATTTTCGACTCTTTGGGCCTAAAAGAAATTATATAAGCGGTACCTCGGTAACTTTGGCCTTGTCAGTCATTATCTTGAAAAAAGGTCAAAGACAGGGCGAATTTGAACTCATTTTCGATTTTGGGCTTCAAAGACGTTATTTAGGGGGACATCCGACTCTTTGGACACGAAACCCATGCGCCCTTGATCTTGTCGGTAATCAAGATCGAAAACTGGAAGATTACCATTGTTTCAAAAATGGTTAGAGAACCCCAGCCGTTATTGGGCGTGAGGTAAAGAATCACAACTTGATCCATCTGGTGACCTTGAGTTTCAAGGCATTAAGTCATGGGACCTCTTCATCTTGAAAATTATATACGGTATGACGTGATCCAAGTCGGTCATTCCGCTATATAGAGGAATTTGGTCTAGTTAACACTTGACAAGCCTTTGGCTTGCAAGAGTTATATGAATTTGTGCGAGCAAAATTCGTCCTTTTTTTTTTCTTCTTGACACTTTTTCCGATTTTTTGTGTCTTCTTCTTCTCTGACACTATGGGCCCTACGACCATGAAACTTGGAACTTATGAAGAGCTTGATCTGAACATGTGCATGTCACTTTTTATTTTCGTCTTTGATTTCGTTTTCTTTGTTAAAAGGCCATGTGAAAAGAGTGTATTTTTTGCAAGTTAATGCGTAGCATTTAAGCCACATCACACACAGTTGCTCAGTGAGCTTTGTACGAGCTCTCACTGTGTATGCTAGATCAGTCAATAAAACCTTAAGTCAACAGAAACTAAACACTACTTGGCTTATAAGACGTATTCAAGCTGTGTTGTTTGCAATATATTATTCAAGAAATAACCCATTGAAGCCAGTATTTTTGCGTTTTAATTTTTGTCAAGTGTTTAACATTTCGCTAGCGGAATGAGCTTCTAGTTACATATAAAATTGTAGCTGCATGCTACACGACCAGTATGTTTAAGATTTTTCAATAGGTTTTGGTTCTAGAGGGTAATTAGTCAGTCCTGGCCTCGGAGTGTTTGTGGAACGTTGCGACGTAAGAACGACGTCGTTTGATATTCAAAACCCACAGCTGCCTGGTGCGCGCTGCGTCTAAAAAGAAACTTGTATATTTGGGAAAATAAATATGACAGCTGAGAGCTATAGTTAGCATAAACCGGTTAAATGGTTATGAGATAGCCACTTGTTTTATGTGTTTGAGAAAATAAATAGTACGATCAAGTCAGAGTGGTTGGTGGTCTAAATCGGTTAAAAGCAATTGCATCTAAGACCTATGGAAAGATTGCATTAATCTGAACTTAATTTGAGAGTGTGACAAACCAGATCGTCCATGTAGTTAGTGGCCATTCATCAAATATGTGGACTTTTACAACCCATTCCCGTCATTACGTAAGATTTGTGACATCCCCCATTGACAACAGCATTGACAATAGACATACGTCGTTGGATTCCCCACAAAAACAAACAATCAAAGTGACCAGTTTTAACAGTGGATCCCGAAATCGCCTCAGTAAATCGGTCCATGCCCTGGTTCCTTGTAGCATCTTGAACACAACGCAGGATAAATGTTGGGCATCAAACACAACCCGAGCTCATCTCCCCCCCCCCCCCCTCACCCGCCCTGTGCTATTATGTAGGCTTCACCGCATCAGAAATATTGCTGCACTGTGGTGCTAAACCCCTGCTACTTTGGCAACATAGAACAGTCGCTTGTGCGGTACCATTTTCATTGGTTTACTGTGTTTTGTTTATTGGCTTTTCATATTCCTGCCAAAACGAACTCTTACTCAACATCTACTGCTGATAATGCTATCTCGGTTTCTTCATTTTGGCCACGAAATAAATTGAATAATGAACAATGCAACGCTTGTGTAGATGACAAAAAAAAAAAAAAAAAAAAAAAAAAAAAAACGAAAACAAACTCACCTCTCTATTCGAAGAAATTGATGCAATGTACAACCTAATCCTATTATCGATTGCCTCCATCCTTTTATCTATAATGCGACAAGGCTCTTTTGGTTACAAAAGTGTATTTCTTTTTAAAATGAATCAAATTAACATCATTACTGTCCACCGCTATGGATCTTGTATTCACAAACGGATGCGTGGTTGATAAGGAATTATTTGCCCAAAGATTTTGCCTGCCGAATAATTATCTGCATATTCTATCCTCCATGTTTACTCCACTATTAACTGTAAAGTTTTGTAAGCACACTCTCCCTTACAGCTTCGGCTTGTACTGAATGATTGTAAACACAGTTGTCGGTACTTTGTAGAAATACAGCTCAGGCCAGACGCCGCACGCGCAATGTTTTTGCACAGCGCGTTGTGTTGCATAATCGCAAGTGATCAGCCACAGACTGCCAAGGCTTGAACCGGCTGCTCTTACTCGGTACAGTCAAAGGTACAGTGGAATCTCTTAAGTAAGTACAGTTTTCACCGGAATTTAACTCTTGAGTTGAATAGAAATAGATCCTCTTAAATACGGCCACTGGTAAATGAAGTCAAAAGACCAATTTTTCTGTCCCAAATAATGAAATCGCATGTAAAGGGTACTCTTATATGAAACCGAGTGGCAACCTGAAATGAGACTATGAACAACTTTTTCGGTCACAGTTCTAAACAAGTATGTCCGTGGACGATGTGCCCATCCGTAAAAGCGAAGACAATACAAAGGTGAAATGAGAAAGTGACCAATTCTGGCAAAATTTAGCACCGATAACCGATAATAGAAATACCACAATTCCACTGAACATCTACAGTAAAACCTGTGCCAAGGACACCTGTCTATTAGGACACCTGCACATTAAGGACACTTTCTGTCAGTCCCTTTTGAAATCCCATTGACTTGTACGTTAAGCGACCCTGTCAGTTAGGGACACCTGTGAAATAGGGACAAACGATACTTTTGTTTGTCCGTAACTCCGTAAATGCGTCGAAATTAACCTGTCTGCTGAGGACAGCAGTTTTTCACCACAAACAAACAAAACCCCTTGCTGCATGCTCCCTTAATCCCTGCTTATTTGTCTCAAGCAAAACCCGAGTACGTCGTTTCACGTATTGTTTGGACATGAATTGACCGTGGTAAGACAATGCCATTACGGAGTTACCGTTTTGTTATAAGTTACTGGGGGTGCTTAAGGGTAATTCATACTGAATTGCAATTGAAATAGAGAGATATCCTCGAAAAATCTAAATGTGAGGCGTCAAGCGGAAGAGAAATGAACTTTCAGTGGTGGAAAAAGTGAAAATAATCAAGGCTAGCAATGGCAAAAGTGTTCCAAAATTGGTAGATAAATTTAATTGTGGCATAACGCAAGTTGCAAACATTTTGCAAAAGAAAGATGCTTATTTGGATCAGTTTAACGATGCCGAAAATGTACAAATGAAAAGAATGTGCATTCGGTTTAAAAGCGATGAACTGAATTCACTGGTTTATTCGTCGTTTATGAGGGTTCGTAGTAGCAGTGTGCCAGTATCGGGACCACTTCTCCAGAAAAAGGTATACTTGCCTTTTTCCAAGGAATTAGACATGACCGATTTCAAGGCTTGGAATGGATGGCCTGAAAGTTTCCGAAAACGATATGCCATTCTTTTTCAAGCTGTTTCTGGTGACGGTGCTGATATGGACGTGTCCAGCCTGTCCATTAGGGACACCTGTCTATTAAGGACAGAAACGCTCAGTCCCTCGCTGTCCATAATAGACAGGTTTTACTGTACGTGGATGGGGGAAGGATAGGATGAAGGAAAGAAAGGAGAAAAGAAGGGAGTTTTATGTACTGATGTTTTCAATGAATCAACGACTTTTCGTCGAGCAACTCTTTGTATATATATATGTATTGCCCCCTTCGGACAAGGTAGCCTAATTTCTGTTCAGCAACTTTTTCATGAAAATTTGAACCTTTATCTGATTTGCATAATGACACTCCAACTGGGATGCTTCCTAATCCAATGTGATAACAGGATGGCCACAGTGCCTTTGTTCTAGCATTCATGCCCAAACCGTGCACCTATTCATGCTGCTCAAGTATTTTGCCATGGTAATAAAACCAACAACACAAAAGAAGAGCCTTTGACTTGGGCCTCTTGTAAAAAAATCTCCAGGTAAAATTGATGGGTCTAGGACAATTCCCCAAACAACTCTCCCCAGACAACTCCCCCCGACAATTCCCCCCCCCCCCGAACAATTCCCCCCGTAGGACAATTCCCCCGAGGACTATCCCCCCCTCCACTTAATTTTTTATTTTTATTTTACTTTGAATGCCAAAACAAGAATAAAACAACCAGGTATCTCGCATTCTTTATTTGTAAAACACCTTAAAATCAAAAATGCAAAATTCTTCTGTCTGGAACGCAAGGCTTCTGCCATTTAAAACCTGATGTTGTGGCCAATTCCACGCAAATAGTCAATAATCTGTCGGTTTTCGAAGTCGCGGACTATTTGACAAATGCGCTGCGCAGAGTCGGCGTACTGCCGACGTGGTGGCTCGGGCAAGTGGCCACCAATAATTTGACCTAAGCCGACGGTCGTCAGGCTGCGTTGCTTTTTTAACACATCCAGGAAGCGCCATAGCTTCGGATGGCAGGACGTCATCGCCGCGAGCATTTTCCTGTGGAAACCTTCCACGTTATTGTTCGTGCGCGGCAGGTCGGCTTCAATGCGAGGGTGCACATTCCACAGCTCGTGCCGGAACTTGGCGAATTATAATGATCAAACACTCCAGCTACTGACAACATGTTTGAAAAGTGCAATTACAAGATGAAAGGACAATTTAAAAGGGTAATAATTTGTAAAAAAAAAAAAAGACAGAAAATAGAAAGAAAAGAAAAAAAAACAAGAAAAATAAAAAGTGATTTGGAGGGGGGAATATTCCTCGGGGGAATTGTCCTCCGGGGGGTGGAATTGTCGGGGTGTGGACTTGGGGAATTGTCTGGGGGGGGGGGGGATTGCCCTGTTCCCAAATTGATGGCGGTATAACGAGGGTAAATTGCACTGTAAATCGCATTTTGGCACCGCAAAATGCGTACCAGATGACGTTAAGCGAATTTGGCGGTATAACGAGGGAATTAAATAAGAAAAAAAGGACCCAGGGTTGAATGGCGTTATAGCGAGAATGGCGGTATAACGAATGGTGGTATAACGAGAGTAGCCTGTATTTCTTGAGAAAAGTACTCAAAATAGTGTTTCAAGCATCAGAATCTGGGGTTTTTATCACCTATTTTTGAAAAAAGACATGAAAGTGGTATTTTTTGTGGGAGGGCGCCTTCGTATCTCACGAATGCCGATTCCCTTCAACAATCCTCCAAGATGCAACGTCACTCTCCCGGCGTCTGTCCGAGTCTGTTCTGTGACTTCTAGCCAGAGTCGGGAGAAAGTCTTTCGTGTGAAACATAAACTCGACGTTAATCCAACGTCTGGTAGCAACATCTGTCCCACATCGCATTGAAGAACTGATCTTCAAAATACCCAGCAGAATAATTTAAGTTTGTTAATAGGCAATTCAGCACGCCCGACACCTAACCATATTCCCGTCGATACTCCCATGAGCTGGTTGCAAAAACCAAAATTAGCTTTTCTTTTCAGAAGTTTCACTCTGCCTGCATTTTTGAAGTTGATGTTCACAGAACGGCACGGTAGCAGCATGGTGCGACAGCGCTACTTACGAAAGCCTATTAGGTTACTGCGACAGACCATGTGACATAGCATAAGCATAGCTCAACCGCACTTGTGCAACAATGCTCATCTGCTGACCAACCATGACAAAGTCATCACATACCAATGCTTGGTCCATACAGTGTACAAGTACATTATGAACCCGTTCTGATGGGCTACTTTCTGCGCACAAGTTTATTTTAAAAAGATTAAGCTAAAACAAAAACACACACAGAAGAATGGCAACCGCTTCAGGTAAGGTTTAATCGTAGTTTTAACCTTGATTTAATATGAGGAGTAATGAATATGAAACATACTCTTAGTTCTGTTTAATTGTAGGTCGAGACAATCAGTGAGCGATATTGTAATAATATTGCAATAAGCAACAAAAAAAAAGGCAATTTACTGCATTAATTAAAAACATAGCGCTTTTGCAATAATTTAAAGAACTAAATCAAGTAGAAACACGATGCGTGAGAATAAATTTACGAGCTCATTTGTTTGTTGTCACGGTTTTAGCAGAGAATTTCTACGCCGCCAGTCTTTTCACAACGCACTTGTACAGACTGTAGACCTGCTATGGCTTTTGCATGGCTGGGCCACGATGGGTGGGCGGAGTACCACCACAGCATAGGCGAGGTTGAGCTATGGTTATGCCAGATATGCTATAGCTGTGCCACGTGTTGTGTGGTAGTGGTCTGCCGCAGTAGCCTTATAGGCTTTCGTAGCTCTGTTTCTGCGACAGTCCTCACGCTGCCGCCCTCGAACGAGGGATTGTGAGAACGTGTGTGTATGGCCCCTGGGGGGGGGGGGGGGGGGGCACACACTTACCTACTGGTTGTCTTGTGAATTTAAGATTTTTTAAAACGACCCCTATACGCGGGGTGCTAATTGTGAAATTATATCCCCTTTTTAAATTAAAAGCGCAGTTGAAAAGACATCCGTTTTGATCCCGTTTGTGGGAGTACTGAATGAAATTTATCCCCCTTTAGAACGAAACCTATGGTATCAAATTGGTGTCTGCGCATGCATATGCAGGTGTGTGCGTGAGCCTGGATGAGGTGTGCACAACGCGCGTGTGTGTTTTGGCCTTGGAACATTTCACGTAATAACAACAAACTCGGGAAAATGTTTCGATACAGCCATTGAAAATCAGTTTATTTCTTTGATTTTTATTCACTTTAATGCAATTTGTTTTTAATTTGATTTTAGTAAAACGAAACATATGTTAAAATAAACATTTTGAGGAAATTAATAACAACTCAAACTGGAGCAATTCTTTAATGTATTATAAACGATGATCACTTATGGTTATTCATTTTGCTATGTATTCGTACAGTAAAGCTGGGAAAAAGGAACACAGTTATTTAAATGTTACAATTTATTTTAAGATACTTTTTATTCAATCGAAGAATCACAATTTCAAGAATTCACTCAGTGTTTCATTTTCCACGGCTTCCTCGAATTCCTCGAATCCCTGCAACAAATACAACTAGAATGCTAAATCAGGCCAGCAACACATGCCCCCCCCCCCCTCACCCCAAATGTCCCGCAGATATTGACTTAGACCATATTTCGTATTATGCAGAGTTTCGGGAGACTGTGCCTTGTTATTCCTTGCCGCTCACCCCAAGTCTGGATTCAAATTGTGTAAATCTTCATCCGTTTTCATTGGTGTAGCCACATTTTTACAACTGGGGGAAGGGGGAGCAAATTTTTGCAACGAAGAGGGGGGCGAAGGGTGCTATGCCCCCCACTCTGAAAAGTGGGTGGTGCTGAGCAACCCTCTCCCCCGACTTCCCGGTGACTAAGCCCATGATTTTTGACAAAGTATCGATTCGCAAATTTTTGGCCGGTTTCCAAAATAAAGCACAATTGTGATTTCACTATACGGGATTTTCCCGATTAGGTGTTTGGTTATTGGTTTTCACGAATATCTTTATAATTGATAATTGGTTTTGAAAAGTTTGACAGGAAACATACGCGGGTATACAATGGATAAAAACGTCAAGAATGGCTTAACATCCCAGTGTGAAGTGGGCTTTTTAAAACATACAAAATCTAAATGGACTTCAGATTCGAACCTTACCCCTGCATACTGATCTCCGTTGCTGATCTGAGGTGGCATTGATTCTGGACCGGCCAGACCTCGCATTTTACTCTTCTGCTCCTCGTCTGCACTGATATCGACCACTGTGTATGGAATTTTCTTGCCGTCTAAAACCATCTGTATCTTCTGTTGGTGCTTTTTGATCTGTTGTGATAAAAAAAGACTGAAGAAAATTTGTGATGGTTTTTACCAGTCAATCCAAATAAACGTTTTTTAATCTGGTTTGAATTGAAAAATGAAGAATCTGAATCCGATATGACAACGCCATAGGCAATACATTTCATTGAGACAGAGCCCCTGTAATTTAACATTGACAAGTCTTTGACTTAGTCAAGGCTTATATGAATTTGTGAGGGCAGCCGTTGGGCTATTTCTTTTCTTGACAGTAAAAATTCATTATCTTGTGTCAGCTTCTTCTCTGACACTACAGGCCCTAGGACCACAAAACTTTGTACTCATGTAGAACTTGATCTGAGGATGTGCATCCTTTTTTGTCTACGATTTCGTTGTCATGCTTAAAATGCCACGCGAACACAGCTGATTTTAGAATAAACTAGAGCAGTGTGCATAGCCCACATATTCCCCAAAGGCCCCCATCAGTTAAACACGGCCATCAATAGTCAATCAAGAGCTGAAATTTTCCAGTTGGTGCATTTTCCTTGGATGAACCTGGCCCATTTACAAAACCGTTCTGTGTTTGTTCTCATAGAAGATACATACCAAGTTTCATTAAAATCGTTGCAGCAGTTTTTAAGTTATCATGTTAACAAGCTCGCACAACAGTCAATCAAGAGTTGAAATTTTCTAAGTCCAGCTGGTCCATTTTCCTTTAACGAACCTGGCCCATTTACAATACTGATCTGTACTTGTTCCCATAGAAGCTGCATACCAAGTTTCACTAAAATCCTTGCAGGAGTTTTTAAGTTATCGTGTTAACAAGCTCTTGATGACAGACCGACCGACCGACAGACCGACAGACCGACACGCGGTTGATCGCATATATTCCCCCTATGGGGAATAAACAATAGCACCAGAAATGTAGGAAGAGTTGCATTTTAAAAATTATTCACACACATACACATAACGGACCACAAATACCCCACAAGTGATGAGTATAGCTCAGCGACGACAGTCAGCTGATCTGAAAAAAAAAAAACTTGTGTTATTGCTCACTGGAAATTGCAGCCATGACAGGTCACTTAGAAAGTAGATCCGATTGAAGACATAAATAAAGGAATTCCAGGGGCGTATAAGGTTTTACCACGTACAATGATCGTCGCTGCTTTGGCGGCGATTCTAGATTAACATTTTTCAGACGTCTACACAACGTCCGGAGACGTTGTTTCGACTTCCATTTATGTAACTTTTACGCAACATTGATTTGACGTCGCATAATCGACGTCTCGCCAAGACCGAAAGGTAGGCATTGTTTCGACTTCTTTTCAATCAAAGTTACCGCAACAGCAATTCACACACAAACACCGTCCCACAGGCATGATTGTCAGTACGCCTCAAAATGCTTAACCATATGCACAGCTAACATATGTGTTATTTCAGTGTAGAAATCAGCTAACAATCAGCGACCTTTTTGATATTTTTCAAGCTCAAGTGTTCAGTTGTACATTACAAATAAAAATAATATTCTTTTTATCTTTACAGAAATTTATGAGAGCGATCGTTTCTCCGTAAAATTGTTTAATTTAATGTACTCGGTCACACACTCCAAGGGCAGCGACCATTGAAAAAGAGTGATTATAAGAGCTCAAACACCCGTGTTTCATATTTGTAAATAACGATCTATCTTTTCTAGCGGAAAGACGGAAGGATAGTTTTCATAGTGTATTTTTTGTGCCGAAGCACAACAACTAGAGCTGAATTCAATTTATATCTCGAATTTGCAGTTAACCCCTTCCTTCCGCATAACAGCCCTTTCATGCGTTTGTTGTTTGTTCTTCGATACTTGTCGCTGGATCGGATCGCCCCTCCCTCCGGTATCGACGCTAGGCATTTCACGGAAATATTCGATAACCTATAGGTATGCAATGGCTTCCAATCTGTGCTGGTTAGCTCACACCCCGCTAAGCCCCCACACCAGTAAGCCCCCACACCAGTAAACCCACACACCAGTAAGCCCCCACACCAGTAAGCCCCCACACCAGTAAACCCACACACCAGTAAACCCACACACCAGTAAGCCCCCACACCAATGAGCCCACACATCGATGAGCCCACACACCGGTAAGTCCATACACCGGTAAGTCCATAAACCGGTAAGCCCACACACTGGTAAGCCCACGCAGCGTTAAGCCCACACACCAATTAGCCCACACACCGGCAAGCCCACACATCGGTAAGTCCCTATACCGGTAAGCCCACACACCGGCAAGCCCACACATCGGTAAGCCCACACACCGATAAGCCCACACACTGATAAGCCCACACACCGGTAAGCCCAGATACCGGTAATCCCCTACTCCGATAAGCCCACACACCGGTAAGCCCTCACACCGGTAAGACAACAAACCGGTAAGCCCACGCACCGGTAAGTCCCCACACCGGTAAGCCCAAGCACCGGTAAGTCCCCACACCGGTGAGCTCACACATCGGTAAGCCCACACATCGGTAAGCCATACACCGATAAGCCCATACACCGATAAGCCCACACGCTGATAAGCCCACACAGCGGTAAGCCCACACATCGGTAAGCTCACACACCGGTAAGCCCACACACCGGTAAGCCCACACACTGATAACCTCACACTTCGGTAAGCCCACACACCGATAAGTCCATACACCGATAAGCCCACACACTGATAAGCCCACACACCGGTAAGCCCACACATCGGTAAGCTCACACACCGGTAAGCCCACACACCGGTAAGCCCACACACCGGTAGGCCCACACACTGATTAACCCACATACCGACAAGCCCACACATCGGTAAGCCCACACACCAATAAGCCCACACATCGGTAAGCCCACACACCGATAAGCCCACACACTGATAAACTCACACACCGGTAAGCCCACACACCGGTAAGCTCACACACTGATAAGCCCACATAGCGGTAAGCCTACGCACAGATCAGCCCACACACCGAAGAGCCCACACACCAGTTTTTACTTTCTGGTGAGTGCTTAATCTGCTGTTCCATGCAGCCCTTTCCTGCGATACCACCAGCTCAGATATTTTAAAAAATAAAACATTTGCATAAAATAAAAGACACGTGTAGAACAAACAGCTACACAGTTCCACAATACCTCTTTATTCGAAGAAACCGTTGAGAAAAACAGTGTAACATTGCTTCCTGCCATGTTTAACCGTTTAATTTAATTACGTTATAATCCAAATTGTAATATTGAAGAAAACTTTTTTCAGTTGGCTCACAATGGTTCAGAGCGCCACAACGGTTCTGATTTCTCCCGAGAATTCCACGGTTTATATATCCTTGCAAATAGTTTGTGGTTATTCCTCCGTCTTTAGCGTGTTTTCTCGACTACGAATCTTACGAATCTATGCTCATTGGCAATTCGTCATCAGAATGGTTTATACAGGACAATCTGAAATACCATGGAACTTTGGCACTTGGTGTGTTACGACTGTGCTACTGTTTACGGGGTGGGGGAGGGTGGGGAGGGGGAGGGGGCGGGAGCGGAGGCAGCAATGGAAACCAGTGAAGCCTGCAAAATGTGCTTAGGCAAAGAAGTCAGTCCCTCGTTTTATATTCGTTCTAACTGTTAAAGCTTTGACACGCTACACACTGCCTCGGTTTTTGTATCACTGACCAATTTATGTGAACCCATTCGCTGCCAAGTTCTTTTTTAATGCAGGATGTATTCAGGATGTATACTGGAACAGAATACACATGGATTCTAAATCTGTAATGTTTTCAGTTCTGAATCTAGTGGTGGAAAAGAACATATTTTCATTTAACAAGGCAACACCATTTTTCTTGCTGTTCTATCATTAATTCTTTGAAATCCGAAGCGGGAGTGACTGTATTACGTGGGGGAGGGAGGGTAGAGGGTAGGGGTTAAAGGCTGTAACCATAGGAGGGTGTGGGAGGGGAGGGGAAAATGGCAGCCATTCCAGATAGATTTGCTTTACCCTATATTATATTATATTTTGTCAAAAATCAATGTTGTACACAAAAATTGTCCGCCCCCTCAGAGAAGATGGTGGGGAACACCCATGCGTCTTGTATAAGAAAAATATAACGCACTTATAAAACTTATGTAAAGTGACTCACAGTTCGAAAATCGGGAGTTGACCATTATCTCGGAAAGGGCTGATAATGTGTGGACTATAGAGAAACTACCTGGTGCATGTTGTTACCTTGAGTCATGTCACGTGACATCTATTCTTTGAAGGCCGTATATTTTTAACATAACACAAGTTTCTTTTTTGGGTTATCCAAGTGTATCATTCTGCTAGATAGCGGACCTCGGTCTAGCTACATGATCTGTTTGCGAGGGACGGTGTTGCAAATTGTTCTGCATCGCCACACAAGAATGCGTAGCGTTTTGAAACAGTTTTAAAATGGTGAAACTTAACACTACTTTTAAAACTTTTAAAGCCACCCCAGTTAATCACGCTTCACGAATTATACCTGTTCACTTTCTTGAATATGCCAACTTGTTTTTTTTTTATGTTTTACTAAAAAGTCAACTGAGCCCTGGCGATATTCCATGTCATTTAAAGCACTTGGAAACATGTCCGTTAAAATATCTGAGTTCCGGTCTGATCATAGATACATGGCTTCTGATTCTAAACCTGGGGTCTTTTGAAGATGGGAATAGTGAAAAATTAATTTAAGTCAGTAGAAAGATTCAAAACAATTTATTTTGCTGTCAGAAACTTTTCGTTGCAAGTAGGAATATTCTGACAGCAGAACACACTGTTCTCATTTTCTGCAGTTGCAACTCGTTGTTTTGTGTCAACAGAATGCACTATTTTCACCTTTTAATCCCGCTTGATCTCGACCCTCATTAGGCCATTTTTACGACCCCGATAGAATTTGTTTTGTGTGTTTAGGCAAAAGAGTTCTTGTTCAACTAGAGTGATTTTGCTAGGGAACAACAAAATATAAATTCCAGAATACAACATTACGATAAAAACTGAAATGCGAGTGCTCAGACGCCCACAAATTTCGGCATTGCAAGCGATGATGCTAACTGCATGAAATAATCGCTTATTTGAGATTGGGGGTGGGGGGGGGGGGTGGTATGCATAATAAAAAAGTAGAGATAGAAAAGTCTGGAATATTTTTGCGTGTGCACATTGAATGCAGAAAAGTTCTCTCTGCCATGTTTACAGCTGCCCTTGTTACCCCATAAAACGCAGTCTGTTTCTCATGAATGGTCCTCTCATTTATGCATTTGCCAATAACCATTGAAGACACGGTAAGTTAAGTTACACGCCGATATTCACACAAATTTCACAAATATGCCCAGGTTTTACATCACACAATGACTTGAGTAAATCTGAATTAAACGCCATTTGTTTTTAATTTATTCTGAAGCCGTTTTTTGTATCTTTACTTTAAGTCACTTTCTTCAAGTACTTAAAAGCCAAAAAGAAACTAGACCGTTTCCGCTACCAAGTAGCGAAAATTACACCTGGGGCCAAAAATACGACTCAGAATATTTAAAATTTCAGAATTATTTAAAAATCTTTGTTAAAAATCATGCCAAATTTTAAGCTGCATCACAGCTCTACGTAACACAGCTTTGGCATGCTGTATCCCAGTAGGATTCGAGTTGATAAAACGTAGATTTGAGGTTGCGTCAGTGACCCAGCCAAATCGCCAAATTAAATCTAGTTGCAATTTAGTTTTGATTAGTAGCGACCATAGATTAACGTCTTTGACACAACGTTAAAGAGGCGTTGAATAAACGGTCTACTCTAGACGCTGATTTTGCTCGCAAAACAATACAAATACTTTTGCAATATTAAATCTGTAGGAAAGACCGTATAGCTATTTTTTTAATATTTATATGTTTTTAATACAAAATTTGTGTAATTTAATTGTCATTTGTCACGGCCATATATAAATGTTTACGCAACGTCTTTAACATCCGTTGGATAAAAACGCTGTTTAGACGTCACGTTGCTTTTCTTTGCCGAAAACCCAACTTTTTTCGATGTAGAATTAAAGTCTTTGATGCAACTTCGAATAAACATTTGAAAATCGAGGATTTGTCCAGACCTTGAAAAAAATTTAAAATATAATAGCATCATGAATATTAATTTTACCTCATATTGTAATATTCTTGTAACAAATGGACAGATCACTTTTCACCAAAAGGAACGTTTAATTTTTGTGGATTTTTTTTCTGAGGTGTAAATGTACACCAAGAGACGAGAATGATTGTTAAAATGAGGTGATAAAATAAACTGAAAATATAAAAAATTTTACAATAACGTAAGGAGTTAAGTTCGTAAATTTTCTTGACTTTTTGCTTACAACAAAAACCGGGTCACTTCTTTTCAAGTGAATGTGCAAAAGCACAGACATCCATGACATCCATGTGTTCTAATTTCAGGATGGGTATAGCCCAACGGTGGGGTGTAGGACATTTTACCAACCGAAATTTGACCAACCGAAATTTGACCAACCGAAATTTGACCAACCGCAATTTGACCAACCTCTTAATGAAAAACGGACATTTGGCCAACTTCATAATTTATTGTTTTTCGTACCACTTATCAGTAAAACATTAGCAATCACAAATGTTCCGACAAAAGCAACATTTAAACGTTATAACACTGCAAGTAAAAGTACTGTCCAAATGTACCGGGATGGTGGTAATCTCATATCCTCCCAAAAATTCATATAAAACACGCACCTGAGATGACACTAAACCTTCCACCAGGTCTGGGTTTGTTTGTATAACATCTTGTATAACGCCGGATTACGGAGATTAACGGGGCACGTGGAACTCAACCTTATGTCACTCATTGACAGAGAGGGGATTAGCGCAACATCTCTTTGATGTAAATGAGCACTTCTTTGAAATTTTTCTTACGAAACCTCGAACTCCTAGATTTATAAGCTTATGTATATCTAAAACTGAAAGTTGGTCAAATGTCAGTTTTTCCATTAAGCGGTTGGTCAAATTGCAGTTGGACAAATTTCTGTTGGTCAAATTGCGGTTGGTCAAATTGTATGTACTTGGAAAATGTTGCGTTGCTTTCTGAACAGTGTGAAATGCTGCATAGTGGTCAATATATTCTAATTTCATGATCCCGTCAGCCGCTTTCAGTCCCGGTCGGTGTGTAAAGCCCTTGTAGTAGCAATTCAAACCTTCTAATGCTCACCAACGAGCGATCGTAACCCCGGAGTTGGTAGTGCCGAGACTAGGCTGTTTTCGTTTGCTTGTTTCGTTTGTTTGTTTTTCGGCTGCCATTATAGAAATTTGAAGACTAGCTACGTTTGAAGACATGATAAACTAGTTATATAAATGTTTTGTCATCAGGAATTATTTATCGATGTTATTTTGTTATTTACGACAGCAAGATATATCGTTCATATCCCAAGCTTTCTCCAAAGCAATAACTACTTTAATGGGAGACTGTCCATAATTCCGAAAGGTCAGAACGTCGAAGGGTCCGTGTTACGAAATCCAAGCACTCCAAAGTCCCACTAGTCCGACAGTTCAAAATTCAAAACATTTTGTTAGGGAGTATCTTTGCAAGAATAACAATTTTTCTCCATTATTATTATTATTATTATTATTATTATTATTATTATTATTATTATTATTATTATTATTATTATTATTATTATTATTATTATTATTATTATTATTATTATTATCATTATTATTATTATTATTATTATTATTATTATTATTATTATTATTATTATTATTATTATTATTATTATTATTATTATTATTATTATTATTATTATTATTATTGTTATTATTATTATTATTATTATTGTTATTATTATTATTATTATTATTATAAGCTCAATGATCCCGAACATTTAAAATATCTTCCATGTTTATAGAGGGACATTACTGCAAATATATTTCGAGATTAACGTCTTTTCCTATAGATTCAGTCTTGCGAAGTCAAGCATTTCAACACTGAAGATGTTAAAAAATTGTCAGCATTTAGTTATTTTATGGACTAAGTGTATTATCAACAACTGAGCCTTCGTTATACGATACAACTTGCTGGATGGAGTAAAATATGCAAGAGAGGAAAATCAACCAAAGTCATTTTCGTCATCGGGGATTCTGTACACGGGGTAAACTAGATTATTACATCGGATTAAAAGACCAACGACACTTTAAAGTGTTAAGGACACATTAACCTAGGTTTGATGCCCAAATACAAAGACAGTAATATTCATTTATAATAACATCTATTATGTCTCAACTGTATAACAATCTGCATGTTATAGACACACACACAAGCATTCTATTTTGCATACTTTTGCAACTTTATTTAGAAAACCGTTTCAATAGTCTTTGGACTTGTGGTTTACTAATTCCATACTTTTCAGCTAATTTTCTTTGACCAATCAATTTGCTGTCATTAATTATTTCAATTTTATCTTTAAGACTAATGCCTTTTCTTTTTCTATTAATTTTTTCTCTGCTTTCCGTTTCGAGAAAGTTTTAACATTTTTTCTTATTTAAATTAGATAATGGCATTTGGGTCGGCTTAAATACTAAACGAATAGGCACGACATAAATTAAGATATCTCGGGTTTGTATATTGCCAGCCGCTATTGTTTAGACAAGGTACAAAAGTATAGATAACAAAACTGAAGCCCGTGTCTGGTTAGAAAAAAGCGGCCCGAAGTGGTCCGATCCGAGGTTTTCCCAATTGGGAGTTTTCTTAACCATTAAAGTGTATGGAGGGCATTCGGGACCAAAAAAATGTGCTCTAATTCAGAGGTGGGCCCAAAAGGGAAGTGGTCCAATGCAGAGGTTCCACCGTAGAAAGCAAATCCTTGCAAATATTATTGGTGATAGTTCCGTGTCAGAAAATACTGCTTTGTTAAGAAGAATCTTTGATTTGTTTGATCGTATAAGATAATGAAATGAGGAATGCGAGACGTAGCTGTCGTTTTGTCGCAACTGTTATACAGGTAAATTAGAATAAATGAGCAAAGGGATGTTTTCTCATTCACTGGTTTTATTGTTCCACCGATGTTATAAAATAGCTGAGCTCTGGAGAGATCTATCAGTTATGTATAAACACAGAACGGATTGATATTTTTAAAAGTTGTTCCTATCTTTCTTGAGTACCATTTTCATGGAATCCCTATTGAGTCTGCCGAGTGAAAACCTGTGATGCACAACAGACCGAACCACCATAGATGTTTGTTGTTGAACAACAACGACTGCTCCATCCCGCCACCTGTCGCCCTTACGCCTGTAGCCGAAGACTCGGTTGCGAATTTTCGTCTTTAACATTTGTAACGCCCGATCCCGTTCCTGAGAAGTGGGAAGAAGACTCAGATACCACTTAGACTTTTTTCTCACTACAGTTCCGGTAGAAATTCGAGAGAATTTTGGTGAATGGACCCGCAGTGAGGGGTGTTTTTTCGTTATTTGAGTTTTAAAAAATTTGCTCAAGATGTCGTGGTTTAAATAAATCAGTCTAAACGGGGATCTGTTAGCCGCATTCGCAGTTCAAAACTTTGGAGGAAGCACAAATTATTGATTCACCAGTGGCCAGGATGAAAATCCAGCCACCTGTGATTGAGGTTTGCCTTTACGCAAGATCTGGGCCCTTAAATAGGTTGATCCGTGGTAGTTCAAAGCAGATGGCAAAATTGATACAAAAATATGTTGAACGGGGCCAGACTACCGAGAATATAAATAGAGGTCGGCTAAAAAGGCGGATAAAGTTCTCATGTCTGTGATTTAAGTTTAATAACTGCGTTGGAGTGGGAACTGTGTAAATTTATTGGATGACTAATTCTGTAAACCTCAATGTTGAATTTATGTAAATTTACGTGCCATCTATTCTTCACTTGCTTTTAAATTATGATCGATATGTAAACGTTCAGACACGTATTTTATATGTGTACATCTGTATGAATCTGATTCGTATCAATTAGAATGAGAGATCGTTAAAGAGGGATGGGATGCCTGATTTGCCAGTGAAGTCACAATAAATGGTTTTATCATACCCTAACATAAACACTTTTCCTTTTTATACAACATTGAATTCATTGATACCAATAGCTTATTTAAAATTTTTAATTCCTTTTCTTTTTTCCCGTTAAGCCAAAATATTGATAGTGTTGAGTAATATTCGTTATAAAGTAAAATGATATTAACAAAGAAATATCCATCAAAATTAAATTTTATTTAAGTAATTAAATGTTGTTTTCTATTAATATTTCTTGGAGATTATTAATAACGAAATAAAGACGTTAAAGTAAAAAAATCTGAAATGGAAGTTTTAAATGATTTGACAAAGACTTATTAAAATGAGATTATATGGAGATATATTGCTTCCAGAAATCTTTTAGAACGATGGTCCTTAATTCAAGTATCTCTCTGCAACTAGAGAAGTCTGTCGGTTTGTATTGCTTAGACGGCCACGGTTAATTTAATAACCACGCTGCTGGCTAGTATGAGCAACAAGACCGCTATGACGCCGTACTGCGTCACGCGATAGCACGTCGTCCGTCCACTTCTCTTGTAAGGCCTCAGCACTGCGTTATCCATCTGGACTTGTGATAACGATCCAGAGGAACCGGTGCTTGGTTTGGACTCTTCATGACCAGTACCTTCTAAAGGAGAAAAAATGCTTGTCAGGAGTAGTAATATGGTTATCGGCACTTTCGGTTAGCCGGTAAATTAAAAGTACAGATTACGCTAGGTACACATGTAGTTTCGACCTTCATCCCCTTCAGGCACGTTTGACAGAGTACACATGTACTTTTGTTACTTCATCCCCCGTGCCCCACTACAATGACGCCATGTGAAAGCTGAGCCAATCATAGAGCAATTTTATGGACGAATAAAATGTCAACCCTTCACGTCGGTCAGAGTACACCTGTACTTTCGTCACCCCCACAGATGTACTTATGTTATTTTTGTAAACACGGTGAAAATATCAAATTACACTGACAACATGGCGGATGTTTTACTATATGCTGGTCATAAGGATGTTCTTTCAAGCATGGTTCCAACAAAACTGAAAAAAAGAATGGACATACATTTAACTCAAATGAAGCTTCGTATCAATATGAGCAAGTAGTTTTCATAGTCGTCAAGATATTTGAAACGGAACGTATAGCTAAAGTAACAAATTCATGTTTTCACGACAGTAAGCGTGACGTTTTGGATAAAAGATTAAATCAGTGTGTTATTTCGTAAAAATTAAAAGAATGTAAAGACAAACAATTAGTTGTAGCAACTTCTGATAAATGGTAGGGAGGAGGTGTCAAACAATTATCATCTCCATCATATCCTGGAAAAAACTATAATGGGAAAGTTGCTAATAAAGCTAGCAATATTTGTTTAATTAGAGGGGTACATTAAAGTACACATGTTCTTCGCCACCACCCTTTCGTCAAAATCCACTTGTACTTTTGGTACTCCTCTTTCGTCTAAGTACGCATGTACTTCGTCACCCCTCTTTCGTCAAATGGAGTCTAGGACAACTCCCACCCGCAAACTCCCACCCGGACAACCCCCACCCGGACCACTGCCACCCAGAAAACTGGCACCCGAGCCAACTACCACCCAGACAACTGCCACCCGTGCAAACTCCCACCCGACAAACTCCCACCCGTATAATATTCGACAAGTTAGGGTACCAATTCCCTCCCGTTTAATTGCAATTGGTTGTGTTGAGGCAGAATGATCAACCACATACAGAAGTCGTCTGAACTTGTATCAGTTGCAATTTACTTCTTTTATGCCAAATCATTAATTGCCTACTGAAGTCGTATGAACTTGAATCAGATGTAATTGGCTTCTTTTGAGGCACGGTGTTCAATCACGCAATTATGTCTGTATTAATTATGATGGATTACTGAAAGATTGTGCATTTTTTCATTAGCCATCGACTCCGGTGTGTGATGGATTACGGAAAGTTTTGTGCATTATTCAATTAGCCATCGACTCCGGTGTGTAATGGATTACGGAAAGATTGTGCATTTTTCAATTAGCCATCGGACAATGAGTTTGGCACATTCGTTCGAATGATACCGGCTCTAGCTTTCGTACCCATGGATGAGGTTGCAAGCGCATTCGAAGCGCTGCAAGAGGAGGCGCCAGAGCGACTCGCCCCTGTGCTCGATTACTTTGCTCAAAGGGGAACAAGCGTTGAATAATTTACTTTTGACGCAGATGTTAGGAGGTCACGATGCAGCTCAGCCGAGGCGCGCCTACCGCGAAACGAGCCGAAGAATCGCAACAATTGCAGCGGATTATGCGAATCGACATATTATCGACTACCTTCGTGGGATTTCGCATAATATCCACATGTAGAAGTCATGGATTTGTCACACGGACATCGGTTTTGGAATATAAGTTAATATATTTTTGTTCTAGGCTAATTGCTAAATAAATGTGTGTATAAATATATATTTTTTCTTTCAAAAGGCCGGATGGGAGTTGTGCGGATGGGAGTTTGCATTGGTGGGAGTTGGCACGGGTGGGACTTGTTCGGGTGGGAGTTTGCTCGGGTGGCAGTTGTCTGGGTGGCAGTGGTCCGGGTGGGAGTTTGCGGGTGGGAGTTGTCCTGTTTCCCGTCAAATGTATACTTTCGTCACCAATCTTCGGTCACCTTGTATATAAGAGCGTGTAACCATTAGATGATAACGATGGACCAACGCAGCGTATTGATTGCAGAGGATTACGATGGAGAATGTGATTTTATACCAATAGAAATTAGGAGACGTAAAGAAGCAGAAGAAACGATCAATGTAATTGATTTAACAAAAGACAAGGATGACGAAGAGATTGTTGCTCCTGAAGAGAAAGATGCATTGATTTCAACATACTGATATGACTGATATTCAACTTCTGCGAACGTATTTCACCGAATTTTTCCAATGATACATTTGAGATTCGTATATTTCAGAAGACCAATGAGTTGTTGGAGAGAAACCAAAGAGAATATACGATTCATAGAGCAAGGACAGTACCAGCACGCTTTTCTTTTTTATGTTGCACTTGGCATGGGAGGACCATATAAACTAGAAAGAGACAAATATTCTGAAAGTGCTAAGCAGTGTGCAATATACCTGAGTAAAAATTGTTTCATTTGCGATGGTGGCATGAGATGGAGCCGAGCATATACAGTAAGATGCCTTCACTACTGTTGTTCAGGCTGTGTGTACAAATGGAATAAGGAATGTTAAGGAAGGCAGTCCAAGACTGCGTTCTGATACAGCTCATATGTTTTGATAAGCTCTCACGCACTCAAGTGTGTTAAAGAATGTAGTTTAGGACATGATTCACAGAGACAATGCTGTTTATCATTACTTGTATATTGGCGCACGAATTGAACTGTTGGACACAACGAAAACAGATATAGGACAATTGAACGAAGTGTTACAATGGATGACTATTTAGCTGAAATTTATTGGCGGATTTCTATTGGTGCAACATCAAAAGAGGATTTTAATGGTATTGAGAACAACAAGCTAAGAGAAGACGACATTAGTTGGCCTGTCTTATTAAGCAATGAACATGAACTTGATGAAATAGAGCATTAAGCAGAGTAGGAGTATACTTGGTTTTCCTTACCATTTAAACAGAATGAGCTTAATGACATAGAATGTTCTTTACAGCATACTTATTTTAATAAAAAATAGAGCATGCGCTTAAAGCAACAGAGCCTGAATCATGTAATACACTGCGCGTACATTTAATGCACCGTGGTATATTGTGGTATATTGTGCGCATTTAAAGCATTATGAAGGAAAAACAGAAGACGATATGGATGACATGTCAAAGTACAATGTACGATTTTCCTGGTGTGATGAGTCTTAAAAGGAATAGCCATTGTTCCATATGCAGCCGACACTTCACCTGTCCACACAAACCACAACATCATAGCACCAATAACAACGCCTAATTTTTATGCGCACAGATTGCGGTAAAACTTTCACCAGTAGAAAGCTGCTTGGACATTACCGATTAGTATGCAGTATGAAAGAAAGGAACAAACAGCAACACGTCTCACAAGTGGGTTGCGGGTGTTGAAAAAGCATGCAAAACCATCCGAGAGAAAACGGGTTTTAGCCCAAGGATGATCACGATATTTTAATGGCCCTGAATGAGTTGGAACCTATCATTGAATATCATTTAAATGGGCCTAGAGGAGTTTCACGAGGTGATTTACCACGCGCTGATTAGCCGCGTAGTGAGTTGCCGCGCGGTGATTTGCCACGCGGGGAGTTGCCACATGGAAGTTTTACCACTCGGTGAATTAGCAAGCTTTTTAAAGTTTTTCTATGATAAAGTGCTTTTAAATAAATAATGGAAACAATTTATCGTAAGCAACTTTTTATGGCATTCATTTACACAAAAGTAACAATGTAAGGTGAAACAACATACTATTAAACATTTTAATGCTAAAATAACAGCTTCATAAATAGTAACAAAACATCCTTAAGCTTCGATTACAGAGCGTTGTTCTGATTTAACTGATCAAAGAATTAAACAAAAAAAAAAAACAAAAAATTGTACAATAAAACCGCTTCAATCAGTCTTTATCGCTTTTGTTGAAACTCAAAAGACAATATTGTAAGTGATTCCACGCAGTAAAAAATCAGTCGGTTTGGAAAATCAGTCACTATGGCGGAAATTTGCTCTGTCATTTCTCTGTACATACGCTTCTGCTTAGTCGCCTATTGTCCCCCATCTGTTGCGCAATGACGACATTTGTCATGGCCTGCTTTTTTCAAAATGGTTAGAAACCGCCACAGGTTTGGGTGCATGGCCGTCATCGGAAAGAGCAGCTTGCAATGGCACCCCTCGCAGTAGCTGTTGGTTCTTGGCATGTGAATCGCGACCCAGTCATTCATATTCCATACGCAGTGTGGAAAGCGTGGATCGGCACGGGTTCGTCGGCGGATACGAAAGATGTAGATGTCATCAAAATAATCCAGTACGGGTGGCAATAACTCCGGAGTGTCTCGAATGTGTTCACCACTTGATGCAGAGGCACAAAGGCTATTGTTGATATCATTCTGACGAATGCTCTGAGGTTCCCGTCGTTGGAGTAATTATTCTGCAGACCCTACGCTTGCACTTTCCCATAGATGTTCTGTGACAAATGATGAAAATACCCAGAAACTGTAACACCGACGAAGGCTTCACTATCAGATGCCATTGCTTCCTGTTCAAAATCCATCATTAACATCCTTGGCAGAATAGTCGGGCGCAAAGTTTTGAACACCGCAAAAATGCAGTTGTACGTTTCAAGGAATTTGTTTTGTAGTAGTACATAGGCACATGTAAGGACATGAATAGATGTCAAGGCAAAGTTGTGGGGACACACAAAGTGCCATCCATTAGCAGGTGTTCGGTGTTATCTATGACGTCGGTAGCGAAAATAAGGACTCTGTTTTCATTCCCAGTGCCACTGTCGTACCGACGGAAACGTTCTCCGGGTGCAAGAAACTGGTACTGCACTGGAATTTCCATACCGGAGCGATTCTTTGACAATGGCTGGAGCTGGTTGTTATGTTTCCGTGCTTGCGAATATTGCAACGATTGGTACTCATTGCTGGGAGTTTTGTGGCAGTTTCATGGTTTATTGTTTCCACACTCGGAGCGAGTGTTTCTTGTGTGGGTAAGTCTATGCTCAATGCCTCTGGCTAAATTCAACATTTCTGCTCTTCCCGGGTCTGGAGCATGAGAATGTTGTACCGTAGCAGCAATCACTCCCCATTTACTGTGATTTTAGCTCCACATTCACCCCGTCGCCGTTTTTCACATTCACAGCATGTAGACCCATTTGCTAGATCTCTCAGCTTTACACGAGAAATCCCTCGTAAAGCGCTTTTGGTTTTCCTCTAAATGATTTGATGAATTTTATTATTAAAGATGCATATCATCTCAGCACTTTGTTTTTATATACTCTATGTTTCCCGGAGAATTATTACACCGGAGTATATACAGGCTAATTTGCATGTTCTCTAGAGTAAGTGTAATTGATAAGATAGTTAATAGTAATATGCATTAATGCTCATGAGCAGATGTGATTTTAATTGTCCCCAAGAAACTAAAGAGAAGCTCCAGTTGAAAGAAATAATAAATAAAAGAAAATAATTTTATATAACGATAGATAACCTCAAGAAATAATAGCATTCTATAAAAACTCCCCGCGTAGCAAGTACGCTGGGAAGTCACCTCGTGGCTGCTCCCCGGATACCCATTTGAAGGAGCAAATTAAAGGAGGAATAAAATGATGTGTTACCCTACAGACAGCATATGCCAACATGCGGTACCAAAATGTTAAAAAACGAAGAAGGGAATACGTTAGAAAAAACGTATGAAATGTATCAGTAAAAAGCAGTAAAACATAAAATATATTACAACTGGAGAAGATTCAAGATGCTTTACCTGAAGTGTTTCAAACATTACATACAAAGTTCAAAGAATCTGAGCAAGAGGGTTCAAGATGGCGTTTAGACAAAGTGGACAAAATTGAAGTGCATACTGCTACATATAATCCACTGGCAGGTAGTTCTCATTTACCATTGTCTAAATAAATATCGATTAGAAGCCATTGTGAACATTAAAAGTAGCGATCAGACATGTTTTATGGTCAACCTTAGCACATCTCTATGTGAAACATCAAAATCCCATCCGACTGAGTCATTACACAGGCTATGCAGTTGAGCTCAACGTGAAAGGCTCTCTTTTCCAACACCAGTACGTGAAGTACCAACCTCTGAGAAGAACGACAGCTTATCCATAAATGTGTTTAGGTATGTAACTAATAATGTAGTACTTATTTATTTGAGTAAGTAAAATTACGAGACACAAATTAATTTATTACTCATCAGCAAAGGAGAGCACAATCACTATAGTTTTAATGCGCTTATGACATGACGCTCGAAACTGTTAATTTACTGTTTCAACTGTCGCAATGCATTTGGTCGAGAAAATTTCCTGGATGAGTACAAGCTAGTCTTCATGCAAACTCAAACAACGATTGCCTTTTCCCACGAAAGAAGAAGATTTAATGATTCGATTTAAGGGAACTGCAAGACAGCAAAAGATACAATGTATCATTTATGAGGATTTTGCATAAAAGAAGAGAATGATGCCAAGTACAAACATAATAAAGCAAACAGTTTTGGAATTGGAAATGACACCCGAAAACATACATGATTTTGAATTTGCTATCAGTTGTTTTATTTGTCATTATACATTAGGATCCGACCGAGTGCGAGATCATGATCATGTAACCGGACTGTATTCTAATGTACAATATCGTTTGACGAAAAAGAGTCAGGGTCAGTAAGATTCCTTTATTATACCGGTTATACTTCACAACTTACGTGTTACTACAGCAACTTCGTTATGGAGAAGATTGGACAGTTAAGGGAAGTAAAATACCCATTGTTCCAAATACCACTGAAAAGTATATCATTTTTATTGGATAATTTACGGGTTCATTGACTCTTCAGTTTATGGGAGCATCTGTACAAAAGCTGGGGAATAACTTAGGAAAAGCGAAATTCCAAATCATGACATCAACCATTGAAAACATTAACAAAAAAGACTTGGATTTTTTGGATGGACCTGATAAATTTCTTGCTTCAAGTCTTCCTCCACAGGAAGTATTTTACAGTACAACTTATAAGTAAGGCATCCGTAAGGATGACTATAAACATGGACAGAATGTATGGGACGCATTTAGTTGTCACGCATTATGAGACTACCGTGATATGTACCTAAAAACAGACATCATGTTATTGGCTGACACGTTTGAAAATTTTCGACAAGTGTGTTTAACAACTTACGAATTGAATCTAGCACATTATTATACAGCAAATTATTTCTAAAAAAAATGCAATCAATGGATGACATAATTCACATTCTTCGGAATGTGAAGTGTGCAAGAGCAAAAAGCTAACCATATCATTGAAGAACCATGGAACAAATCTAGTTGGATGAGAAGAAACTTCAAGAAGTGCTGAACTATGATAAAGCTGTAATGAACAAGCATAATTGGATGTGTAAATACTATGGTTATTTACTGTTTGACTGTGAAATGTGTCACTGTCACCGCTATGACTGTAAGAAGTGTGAATAAGACACTTTTTATCAGAAATGCAACACACTTGCTATCACTGCTGCAACTTGGGAGTTTAAATGTATTTAAATGTCATATGAAGACAATGTTGATATTCTGTTATTTAATAGAGTCAATGCCATTGGCTCTATTTAATGGTTTCATTAATGTTTTCACTATGTTAAAAGTGTTTGTAATATTACCATAAAACTGAAAGTATATTTGATGTGTTTTATTTAAATGTGTTTAAAATAAAAGTCTGCGTTTTTTGAAAATTTTATTGAACAACCAACGCTTATCACGAATCGCAATTCAATTTTAACAATACTTAACCAACAACACTTAACTAAAGTGAATCATTTTAAACAATGCTTATCATTTAAGTAAGATTTCTTAAATTTTTACCATTTAATAGCTCAAAGGTTTATAGCGATCATAAATCATGTGTTTCAATAAATCACTGTCACCATTTCTAAGTACTTCTGGAATGTCTTCTACACTTACACTTTGAACTAATTGCAAAATATACTAACCCAAAAGAAAGTTTATAGCATTTATCAGAATATTTTAAGACTTCACACATCAAAAGTTATAAGAATGCTGTGCAGCTGGACAAAACATGAAAGCGATACTCCTTGCAATAAACAAGCAAACGTAACTTGAGTATTACAGAGATGCCATTTTTGAATTTCACAAGCAAATCATCATGAATCACCGACTAATATTGTGTATATCCACCATTAGCCCTGAGCATAGCTTGGATACGTCTTGGTCCTGACGTGGGCAATCTATTGATCTTGTACCGGGGATAGTTGTGCCACTACTCAATGAGCGTCTGACGAAGTTCAGCCTGGTTGCGTGGCAGAGGTCGTTGGGCCCGTACTCGGCGGTCTATGTGATCCCAAATGTGTTTAGTTGGATTAAGATCCGGTATATAGGCAGGCCATGGCATAGGCAGAATGATGTTAGTCTGTAGGTACTGTTGACACAAATGAGTGACGTGAGGGCGCGCATTAGCCTGCATAAAGATACCATAGGGATGTTGCTGCATAGGGGACAACTTCAGCACTCAATACGGTGTCAACACATCGATTAGCGGCAAGGTTTCCATTGATAACCATTAGATTCGAACAGCAACCAAAATGTATTGCCCCCCCCCCCCCAATATCATTACCGAACCATCATCAAAGCGATCAACTTGCCAAACGCAACGCTCACGACCGTCCGCGCGATACAGTTGAAACCACGACTCATCAATAAAAACCACTCGAGTCCAGTTGCGCTGTCTCAATGTCTTCTGGAAAACCTTTCTCAACCATCACATAACCCATAGACTTGTATGGAGGCACTATATAACCATAAAATATGTTGTGGAGCTAGATCAATTAGTTTATGTTCAGCTTTAACAAAATATATTTTTCACTACCAGTTGGTTAAGAACATAAACATGTGAACGGGTGTTGAATTGCATGTTATAACCACTGTATGTCTTTGTCTTTTATTCAACTATTGAATTTTTTGGACAGCGCATCCAATTGACAAAGTGTACGGTTTGTCCTTTTCTTGTCCTTTTCTAAAACTGGCTCCAATACCCGTAGGTTTCAATTTTTTCCTTATATAATAACATGTTTTCCCCTTCTCCAATCTGATGCCTCCGCGTTCTTATCAACGTTTTACGAGTGTGGTCTGGCTATCATGAAATAAGTCTAAATGAAAGCAGCTCCACCCACTGTCCAATTTTAATCGTCTGCGTAACGACCTGACGATTGGTTCTTATTAATGTTTTGTCACTGTGCTCTTGCTGTCTTGAAATAAATAAAAATGTGCTTCAAGGTTAAGCAGCTCTGCTCTTTCCATTTTCAACTTGATTCTACTGCATAACTACAATACCATTGGTTTCTATTTTATATTCATTTCAGTTAAAAATGCTTTTAGATTGAGAAAGATAAATTATAAGAAACCGCGTGTGTGAAACAAGACGCTTAAATCCAAAACTTGTGTAAGTGTTATAGCAGGGGGCAGAGAGAGAGAGAGAGAGAGAGAGAGAGAGAGAGAGAGAGAGAGAGACAGACAGAGAGAGAGAGAGACAGAGACAGAGAGAGAGAGAGAGAGAGAGAGAGAGAGAGGAAATTAAGAAACATTTTTCCGGCGTGGTGAAAAAATATAACATACTCAGGATGAAACATGAAAATTATACCTTTCTTTTTCATGTTTTTAACAACTCACACATTTTTCTGTCTCACACACTAAGACACATTTGCTTATTTTAAGAAGAGGTGGCTGTGAAAGGAGCCGAGGATGCTGTTTTGGGTGTTACTTGTATTTTTCCATTGAGTCCAGGAGCTTAATTTACATTGGTATTTATAATATTCTTCCATGCTGAAAAGGCGGCCAGCACACTTATTTCCCATATTCATGTATCCCATATTCAGCAGTGTGACCCAGCACCAGTAGTAATCGGTGCAGTCGGTATCTCATAGCACACTTGTGAGTTAGTGTACTATAGAAGACCGCCGCACTTCTTCCAGCACAACACTCTGCACGATTCATTTTGGCTTATGCTTTCACTGTTTTGTTTCTTATAAACCTCTCTTGTTATTTGGAGGTAGAGTGGGGTGTCTCATTTCATTGGTTCACAGAAATGCACTACGATGCGTTCAGCTTTTACGTGGAGTCAGGGTAATCTGTTTTAATTTCGAGACTGTTCGGGGACATGGAATGGCGTAATGAAAGTACAGGTGTACTTTGATGAACGTGCCTGGAAGGGGTGAAGGTCGAAAGTGCATATGTACTTTAAGCACTTTTGTTTTGCATGTTAACCGGAAGTGCCGATAACCAAAACCGGAACCTGAAGTTTTTTCACACCAGCGTTTTCATACTGATACTAGACCATATAACAGTTTTTCATCTTTGTTTTAAGATTAATTTTGCATCTATCTGAATTCTAATTAAAAAACAAATCGTTAGAAAAATATTTGATTCGCATGTGATAACCGGGAAAAACATTTCGTATGCTCCTTGTTACATGTGTTTCCTATTTAACAGTTACAGCATACTTACCTTCCTTCTGCTCAGATTTTGGCTCCCTCTCCTCTTCTAAAGCCTGCACCGTTTTGTTTCTCTCAAAAGCCTGAAATACATATGCATACTTCAGCATTACACATGGTGGATTTGTCTCAACAACAAAGACAATTGCAATAATGTGAGTAACATGTAATAAAGCAACATATTGCTAATTTGTGTTTACCAAATTTATGCTAGATTTATTACTGACTTTGGATTTTTAACTGTAATCAACTGTTAACATTCTCTTACCAGCCTCTTTTGTTCCTCCCAATCCGTTTTTAGAATGATGATGAGAAGAACAACTGCCTGAACGAACATGTTAATTGCAAGGCCAATCCAAAAAGCTGAAAAATATAGTAAACAAGAAATAAAACTTGTAGAAAGGTGCAGAAAGGGCATTTACTCCACTTATGTATAACGGGTTGATCATGATCACTTGTATGATTGCGTCACCAATTTTTGAATAATGCACAGGAATGTTGAACTATGCACGGGAATGAAATGGCAGGAATACAGTAATACCTGAGTAATCCGGACAGCGTTGGAACTGACAAAATCTGTTTCGATTGGTAACGTGTCCGCATTACTCAGGTTATTGAATTATTGCTTAATTTTGCTGTTAAATAAGCGTTGTTGGTAATGTAGGCAGTCTGCTTCTCCGTCTTTTGTCCATGAATTTTGCTCAGATGGTAAAGTTTACTCCTCAGCATTCTGTGAGGTGATCATTAAATCTTATCACAGAATGCCTTATCAAAACAGAGAATTTTCTCTGTGTCTAGAAATTACAGCCCGTTAAAATGATTTGAACTGACAGTCAAATAGACTCTGCATAAAAAACAACAAACACCCAAGTGATGAAATCAAGGGTTGACAGATAACTGGTATACAAACAATGAGAGTGAGGGGTTCAACACCACATAATTTCTTAACACATCCTTCAACATGATTTACACAACTAAATTTCCCTTTTTTCCATTTTCAATTTCAATTAACAACATTATTTACTTAAATTTTTTGACGGTTTGAACGAACAGTAGCAGAATTTACCTACAGTCTTCTAAAAAGAATCAAAACTAGCGAAGTGATGCACTTGGAAACATATAAACAATTTCTACAGTGATAACATTTACATAAAGCAAAACTTTTACCGGATTTACGTGTTTGATAAACTAGTGCAATAAACTAGGCCTGGGGGTGGACGGGGGGGGGGGTGGGAAGGCTACTCTTAGTGTTCAAAACGACAGTGATGTTCGGTTGACAAAAAACTGCTTTATTCAGAAACACCGCTACTTAAAATGTTCTTTATTTAAAATGATATTAAAAGGAAGATTGAAGTCACTTAAAAGATCACTTGAGTATGGCACTTCGAAAAGTTCATTGATTTTATCTGAAAAAGGTTCTGAGGGTGAATATATTCAAGCATCTCGAACCTATGCCTATGTGCGATATAAAAGTATTATAGGTACAACAGCAAATGTAAGACATCCTTCGCCTCAAAATTTTACACAACACTAGAAGGGAGAAGGCTGCTTAGGAAACATTCGTGCAAAATATGAAAGTAACCCGATTAAAATTCTGTGAGAAAATACGTTGTAAAAATTGCTACTAGTTATTTTATGACACCATTAGGCCAGCTTTTGGTAGATCACTAAAACGTTTGATTTTGAGGAGTGCCAAAGAACCACTCATGCAAGTTTGAAAGTAACCGGATAAAAATGTATTAAACAAAGTAATAATTTGACAGTGCTCTAAAAATAAATATACTACCCTCTGCATGAAAGTAATCGTTCAACATTCATATATAAAGTTTGAAACAATCCAATAAAAACTGTAAACATTTTTAAAATTGGCTATTAACCAATTTTGAAATGCAACCATTTAGCAGCGCATTTTTTGCGGAAAAAGAGAGAATACCTAGAGAACATTCAATACATTAAAACCTGCTTAAACTGGACACCGTTAGGGCTAAGCTAATTTTCCGGTTTAGGGAGATCTCCGGCATATCGTGGGGTCAAGATGAGGTGTCATATACTGCATAAAAATAAATCACTAATAACTTCAAGAACAACACTTGCACCCTCTCCACACATTGATTAAAATTTGGTGCTAAACCTTTTATGAAAATTTTTGAGCCACCTGTTTGATGCTTTAAGGCTAAAGTTTAATTGTTTTGCAAAATATTAGACAGCAACGGCCGAGAAACAGGCACATTCTGGCCTCTTACCCTGACAAACCATGAGTAACCTTTATTTTTCCAATTCTTTTGTCAAGTTGCATTTTGTGGAAAAATGCACATTGATTGCAGTAAAATCATATTAAAATTTTCTTTCCGTTTGTTTTTCTGAAGTAGCAGTTTTAACCCCCCCCCAAATTTTCCTAGAATGGCAGTTGTCCCAGTGGCAGTTGTCGGGTGGCAGTAGTTCGGGCGGCAGTGGTCCGGGTGGTACTTATCCTGTCCCCCACACATGAGCTTTTTATTCCAGGAGTTTCACAATCCTCAGTCTCCCTCAAATAACAATCCATCTTCTTTAAAATATCCGCCACCGTGTTTCTCGTCTAACACAAATTCTTCTACTGATCTGAAGACTGACTTTTCATTACTCATTTTTATCAATTTGATTTTACCCGTTAAATTAAGCCAAATTCTTTGTTCGAATTTTGACAGCTGATAATTATTCCGAACACTTGAATGATGAGTAAAAAGATAAAAAAACGCCCCATCTCAAAAGTGGATACCCAGACACCGAACTTCACTATTGTTTATTTAAAACAAAAGTGTTAACCAAACATATGCAAACAAGGTGGCATTACGACAATAAATGACCACTCGTTGCACTGAAGACCCTGCTGCAACAAATCTCTCGGCAAATAAATCATGCATGCTCGCTTTTGGTGTCCAGTGTCCGGAATAATGTGTTGTCCAATTTACAGAGGTTTCGTTATAATGAAAGTCTATGGGAGAAATTGGGACAGGAAAATCTACCCGGTTCGAGGAGTTGTACCAAGGGTGTCCGGTCCTCAGGTTTTACTGTATGTAAAAATAATCCAATCAAAACTTATGAATCAAAAGAAAATAAATATAGAACTTCAAATGAGTTCAAAAAAAAGACTTACCGGCCACACGAAGCCACGTAAGAAACATGAGCGGTATACCAATAGGAAGAGAGATAAAATAATAAGACATAAACAGCAAAAGGGCCAACAAACTCTGTCGTCCAGTTCCAGTAATCACTCCCTTAAAAGCACACTGAAAACATTCAATGTATTGCTAAGATGAGGACGATGGTAATTATACGATGGTACTCAAAATTACACTAAAACTCACATTGAAGTATAATAAAATTTCTTTAATGTGAGATCCTTTCTACTGGCCCTGCTTTCAGATCTAAACCTGGTTTTTATGCAAAGTAAGGCATGAACGCAAACAATAATGTAAGTTACTAAAAAAATCACAAGCTTAGACAGTGGATTACACTTGTGCCTTAAGTATTTAGACAAGTATCAAGTGCATAAAAGTCATCATAACATATGTTTAGCATAATAGCAACATTGTGCTAAACTCACCCCTATCCCATCCAATGTGACATAGATTGCGACTAAAGGTAGCAATTTTCCAGCTAAGTTGATAATTTTCCTAAGATTAAATATATTACATTCTGAGGTTTGACTTGAAGAGCAGCTTCTGAAGTGTGCTGTTAATACACTATCTAACTAAAGTGTTCTCGTTCCGGAACCCCAAGTTGATAGTTTTAATAATAACGCATTTGTATTTTAGATTACAGTTAAGGATTTTTAAACAAATGATAATTGAAGATATTCCCTCAATTTGGCTTTATAGCAAAAAGTTTTATTTTAACTTTTAACTTACTGCAATTCCTCTTATTGAGGTTTTTTGTTTGAAGTTGGAATTAAAAGCTACAATATGAAACATATAAACAAACTATATGTATATAGACTATTAATAAACTTACGAAATGTTTGTAAATATACTAGTAAGTTGACGCGGAATGCTACAAAATAGCACCACGGGAATCATAGACAGCAGAACTGCAAATCATAGCTTGATTAATAATAATATGCAACTGTTGAGGGCATTATGACTGCTTTTTTCGTATGATGATATGGTGACAAGATTTACGTTGGTTTCTAATTCATTTGCATTTCCTGTTGAATTATTTTTGTTTCCATTTAGTAACGCATCAGCTGTTCACAGCAGGTGATATACAGCAACATATTAGTGAATTTTTTCTTGAGTGACGGTGTTTCCACTGTCATGATTAACACCTGAGAGAATATTACAACAACATGTGTTACAAAGTTCATAATTTACAATTGTAAAAATTCTCCAGTAACCTGTTAATAAAACTGCAAGCCAACCAATTGGCTTTGCAGAATCTATATTTCCACTCCCAAGCCTCTGTCCAACCATTATGGAACAGGCTATTTGGATGCTTAGAGGTACCTATAAACAATGTATACTTTAGCAATTTTATACAGCAAAATATGACAATATATATTTTAAATACTATTTTCTAATTATGTAGCACCCGAGCAAGAAAATGTGCCTCCGTGAACAGAAATAGCTGATACATTTGGAATATTTTATTGCACTTAAAGACATCATTCTAGGTTGATGATTTGTAATTGCGATAGATTAAGGGACTGTACTCGAGAAGTTCTTGAGGGCACTTTATTTGCATGACTCACTTGTAAGTTTCTCAAGCGCTGAATGCAGTACAAAATTAGCACTATGATTTTTCTCTGTAATAATTATTTTAATATAAAAGATGGGTCTGTTATCATTGGGACAAATTACATTTGCAAGATAAATATACGTATATATAGTCGTGTATTATTTAGCTAAAAAACGTTCTAAACGCATAATAAATTGCTTAAATTACAATTAATAAATAAAAATCTGAAGTTTGATTTATTTTACTTTAACAGCCTGATTAAGCGCAAAAATGAACAATCTTTTGGTTATAGTTGGAACTCACCATTATTACCTGCCCCGCGTTCTGCTGTTTAAAAGGGCAATTAGCACTTTTACTGATAAAATTAAACAAATACTAACCGTTTCAGTTCGTTCGTTAAGACTAGAGGGTTTGTGAGAGTAATTCAGTAAAGTAAAGATTCCCATGTGCAAAGAAAATTTACACTACTTTTATGCAATAGTATATGCAACTAGATATGAAACAAATGGGATATAGCCCACACTTTGAATATTTCGAATTTCATCTTGCCTACATAAATGCTCAACGAAGACGTTAAACAAAGTTTTGTACCTGATACCACACTAAGTCAAGCTGTAGAATAATGGACTGTGCCCCTAATTCGGTTGTTCCCAATATGCCTATGTGATTTAAATTTTAAAGCATTGATTAGGGAAATATGAATTCGCAGTTATAAGTCATAATAACATAAGCAATCTTTGCTCCACCTCAAGTTTTAAAAGTTTATTAATTATTTTATTGTTATTTTATCAAGAGTTCTTACTTCTTTGGATGGTACTGCAGAAAAATGTGAATAATATTACACAAAATAAATGAAAATAAATTCAATGTATACTAAATCTAATAGAAAAATTGGAAAATGCTCAGATGAACTTTGCTTTAAACGTATGTAATGAACCTCAGCTAGGTCGTGATTTTTTTCTTTAGTACTGTGTGTGAGCTTACCACATAGAAATAATCCAAGTTCAAATGCCCACCATTCCATGCAGATCATAAGCATGCCAGCAATAGAAAGTTTCGCCATAGGTACCCAATCCTCTAAGCACTCCGTTGTCCAACCTTGAAAACAAAGACATGTGGAAAAGCACTGAATGAAAGTAAACTCAAAGCAATCGGTTTGAATGTGGGTAATTAAAATCTGGCAGGTATTGTAACAGTCATCTTTAGACATATATGATGCATAATTTTGCAGCTAAAACGCCCCGATTTGGTAACTTAAGAGATAAATAGTAAAAATGAGGGTTATTAAATAGGCTAATAGATAACAAATTTTGTTTTCTTTGAACATTGTAATAAGATTACTTTCAGTATTGTGCAGGAGTCAATAATGCAATATTCTCTATATTGAATTATGGATTTAATAAAGACCAAATGCTTTATTGCGTGATATTGCTATACATTCTGTTTCTAAATGCAAATATGCCTTAACCGAGAATATACCTGGAATTAAACTCTCGCAAGCAAATCCTGTTATGAATATTTAAGTCTCGTCTAAACGTACTTTCTTCGTGCTTTCTGCTAAAGACTATCGAATTATGTTTTTTAAGTAGGAAACTCGTGTTACCTTCCCAGGTCCCTTTGTAGGAACCACTCACAACGATGTAGGCTAGAGTCAAGATCAAATTGAACACATGAGCTGTGGTAAAAGATATTGCTGACCCCCTGAAAATTATCTCAGTAAGTAAACAATATTACAAAAAAATACTAGTTTGAGCTCGTAACGATTTACAAAAGCTTGTGTTTCTATGCAAAACTAGTGCACACAAGACAAAATGAACGACAGATCTGCGATCTTTTGTTCTTAATCATGTTGAAGTATTTTAGTAAAATGTGATAAATGTAAGAATGAAGAATGAAGAATGAAGCTAAAACCTTCAAATATATGGCAAGCAAGTTCCATCTGGATCCTGTGTTCAAGTTTTCAAAACTAACAACATTTTGGAATTGCTTAAATATTTCAATGTCAGATCTGTGCTAAAATCTAAGCATATGACAATACTTAAATAAAAAATCTAACCAGTTACTTATACTTATACTATTTTATTAAATTTTTCAGATTACAACTTACCTTATTCCAAGATCAAACAGATATATAAGAATATAATGAAGTAAAGCGTTGATACCATTTGAAATAACAGAGATAACAGTGTTTGGGTACAGGATGCCCATTGATAGCAAATATTTGCTGAAGATGGTATACGCCAAGTAGCACTGGTTTAACAGACCAAATATACAGATCATATATTTATGCTGCATCAGAGTGCTATGACACGCTATGACGTACGACTTACGGATTGCAACTTGACTATTTCTCATAAAACAAAAATAGAACAATGGTTTGATGTGTAAATGGGATATTTATTAAACATTTGCTTTATAACTGTTATTAGGAATGCAGTTTATTAATATAATTTCTAAAACTAATTTTGCTTGTTTTTCAAAATATATTTTATATTTATATATATTCTAAATATACAAGCTGATTATCCATGTGCGTGGATGAATGGAATCTGAGCCTTCACTTTGCTTATGCAAAAAGACGGTGAAAAATCAAGAGAAGTTTTGCATGTATCCCTACTTACCCAGGCACCAGGAATAAATATAAGAACATACTCTTCGGCCAATCTAAAACCAGACAACAAACAAATAAATATTCATCTCGGTTACTTTGGGGAATAAATTTCTGTTTCTTCTTAGATGCAAAGAAAACATTGCACATTAAAGTCACAACATGATATATACATTATGAGCTATCAACCAATTAACTACAACAATATATTTGCAGGAGACTCAATTCATTATTGATAAGGAAAAATTTGCACCTGGAAGTCTCTGGATGTTGCCCTATTAGCAGTAACAGTTTCTCAGTATTGATAAGAATCGCATAAAATGGTATCAGCGCCAGCGAGAACAGAATCAAAGCTACAACATTAGAAAGAAATGTACTGAAATAAGATACTTGAAATTGTTTACTAAACAAAGACTTGGCTTGTTTACTATGCATCGTGGCTGAACATTTGCCAGTTTTGACTGAGTTCATTAATGTAACATTCTGCATTAATTAAAATTTGCAGTTTTTATTTTCCACATGTTATCGTCACATTTTTACCTGAATCACTTACTTCTCTGGACATATACTCCAACTAGACCTTTGTTGGCACTTTTTATGGTCTGTGCAAAGACAGTGTCACATGCTGTTCCCATACCTTGTCCAACCGCTATGACTGTGCAGTTAATCATCTAAACCAATATTCAATTTAAGCTCGGCTGGGCTCATTTGTACATATGCCGAGAAATATAACAAATAAACAGAACCGATAGATAAGTAGACATTAAGGTAACAAAGGCAATAATAACATAAAAATGTATGTTACAAACTGTTAAAGTGAGTACCCAGTGACAACCCCAAAATTGATGGCTTTCAGAGTACACGATATACACCACATTACTAACAGTACTTTGCTTTAACGTATTTAAGAAATGGCAACATTTGTTAGGATATGTTAATAGCACCGGATTTGGTTCTTAGATTAGTAAAAAATATAATACAACTAAAAATAAATGGTATCTGTATTCGTCTTAATTTGCACTCACACTAATTGCAAGTGCTGCACCATCAAATTTGATGGTATCTCCCAGATGTCCACAAAACATCAGCGATATCGGTGAAATCAAGACCTGGCATACTTGAATCAGGATCTGCAAGGGATCAGTTTTAATGTAGGCAAATATTATGCTTCAATCTTTTTAAATGTATATTTAAATATATATTTAACTTTGCAAAAGCTTTGAATTCGTTTATCTCCACTTTTATATGGGTTTCTCCTATAATTCTGAACATCAGCAATCTGGAAATTTTTTCACAGTGGGTCGAATAGTCCTGGTCTAGATATCGGCCAATCAGAATCGTTGGTACCCTAGTACCAGGTCTCATTCTCGTTTTGCGTGCGGTATCAGCCACATGCGTTTCTAGACAAGCGTAAATTTTTCTTTGCTGCTTTCAGCTAAAAGGTGATTTTCTCCACGTTTACTATTTATTGTTTGGACAAATATGAGTTTGCATCACGGGGATTGCCTTTCCACGATAAGTGTTACTCCACCTTTTACTTGTACGGAACGTGCCGGTTGAATGAGCAAGAATGAGCACAGGTCATTCAGATTTTTGATGTCTGTCTTGATCTCAAGCTGCTTACTACGTGTTGGTCACTTATGACCTATCCGTGCAGCTTAATGTTTCATAGCAGAGTGCTGGTAATTTTAGAGCTGACCTTGGTTACTTTGCAGCGTCCGTACGCAGAGGACTTAGTTTCGGACCGACTCGGTCACTCAAGAGCTCTTTGGACTCGACGTACCAGCGGTCATACAACACCTTGGTACCTGATACCAAGCACTCATTACTGAGCTGGGTCTAGGTTCAGGGTAACCACTGGGTATCTGAGTCCTAGCCGGGTGGCTTAGTGCTAAGTCACTACTGCGTACTCACCACCAACCAAGTATCAAGCATACGCACATGGTTCGTGTCCAGACCTGGGTGCGTCTTGGTCAGGAACGCACCAGCTACCAAGCATACGTACAGACCTTGGTTCATGACCAAGCCTTGGGCGCTTTGGTCAGAGCTGCGTCACCTCTGCGGAGGATGTGACAGTTACACACACAATCAGGTGCAGGTTTCACTAGGGGCTTGGTGATTTCGGTATCCCCCACTTTCTCGCTATTTTCACTGTCAGACTCCATGAATCTGTCTTCATTCTTTGCTATGCAGACCCAGCTTCAGAAGCACACAAGGAAACTTCTTGAAGAGAAAAAATCGAATAAATCTAGACGCAAACGCACGCCGTCCGCTACAGTCTCACGCCTACAACATGGCCTACCGGTGTTGTCCGTTTCGATCCCTGTGTCTGTCTCCCCTTCGCTACCCAGACCGCAATCGCCTCGGCCGAAAACAGGTTCCAAGAGCACACAGGAAACAAATTTCCCACCGCTGTCAGGCCAGTTCTCAATGACGATGAGGAACTCGCATTCCTGCACACGTCACCTATAGTTTCGAAGAACAAAAGAAAGGACTATTTATACGCACTATAATGCACTGTTAGTTCACTTCAGGGAATTCAAGCGTTTAGGTGCAGGTGAAGGCCAAGTTCTTTCGCGCTTTTATCCATCAAAACATTGTGTTGTTAAACAGGGTCAACGATCTGATACCCTTGGACGCCATGAAGCAACCGACCAAACGCACAGTTTGGATGCCATCGGTTTGCAGTGACCCAGATATTCCGTTGGCCGAGTGGGACGCCAGGTCCATAGTTAGCTCAGCGAAACCACATCCTGAACGTCATGTCCTTTCAGGATCACACGCTGAGCACACTCATAACCTACGAATGACTGACTGGGTCACATTCAAACTACTGGATGCTTAACATTAGCAACTGGAGATGTGGTTAAGCTGGTTAGCCCTTATGGGCAGAGCGATTCATCCTAACTCTCGCCCACCGAAACGCATATACCCACAGCCTACTAGCCTGGACAGACATGGGTATATCAGCAAGACGAGGGCTTCTCACCCGAAGAAGCCCAGACTGTCCGGTAACGAAAAAGCTCCTCCACAGGCCTCTTAGTAGTGCAGGTAACAACCAACCGAAGTATCTCTCACAAACAAACGACTTGCTCTAAGAGATAATTTTAACAAATTAGAAAATATAGAGGGTTGCAAGCCCTCCAAAGGATCTTTGCTCGTAAGAAGCAGACTAGGTGGATTCTGGGCAGCTTGACGAGAGATGTGCGTTCCCAAAAGAATTGTGCGTTGGCCCAGACAATGTTACGCACTCCCCTTCAAATGCGACCCACGGCGTTGCAACCCAGCCATATCTTTCCTCGACCAAGTATCAAGCATCTTATCTACGACCAACACTCCAAGAAACACCAAGCGCTACAAGATATGATTAAAGACTTGATGTGCAAAGGATCGAAAGGAGAAATGTCAGAAAATAAGAAAGGCTTTTGCAACAGGCATTTTTTCGGGTGCCCAAGATATCAGGGAGATGTCATTTGGTCATAGACTTGTCCACCCCTAACCACTTCCTCCAGGCAATTCCTTTTCAAATGGACAGAGCCCAGATCATAAAGAGGTCCCTGCGCAAGGGCATGTAGGGTACGAGCATAGATTTGACCGACGCTTACGTGTGCCCCTTCACCATCGGCCAAAAATACTTTTCTTTCAGATAAAAAAATACTCATTTTGCTCCTCCCTCGAGATCTCCACGGCACCTTCTATCTTCACAAAAATCGTGCAAATACTCAAAGCACCGGCCCGTGTGCAAGGTATGTTAGTTTTCCAGTATTTAGATCACTGGTTTCTTACCCTCCACGACCGAAACACAGCTAGAGAGAAGACCTTGGTCAGTCAGGCACTGACAGTAGGTCTCTTGGTAAATCTCACCAAGTCCGAGCTCAATCCAAAGCAAAAAATGGTGTTCTTGGGAGAAAAATGTGACTTCAGCCTAGCGTAAACTTACCCAACCCCCTAACGCCGGGAAAAAATTCGCGTAGCTATCCAAGCCATCAGCCCAGAAGCAAAGGAAAGTCTGGCCAAGATGGTTCTCTTCTCTGTTGTTTGAACGCAACGGAGAAAACAGTTTGCCCCTTGGCAAACTCTACTACAGGCAGTTCCAAGCGGAAATCAGGCGCGCTGTCTATCGTGTAAGATATCCCAAGGCCGCGATAACTGTGTCCGAGGAGGCGCACAGAGCCTTGGTTTGGTGGTACTACCCACGGATAATGGGCGAAGGGATTCTCGTTTCAAAACCACTGCCAGTTGCAAAGGTTCAAACCGATGCATCTCTGTCGAGTTGGGGGATTCGTTACTAAGACAAGATGTGGCAGGGACCTTTTTCAGATAGATTGAAAAACCACCAAATAAATTGGTTGGAACCACATTTAGTGCTGATAGCCCTAACCAACCTAACGCACTATCTGAGAGGTAGGTGCGTTTCACCTAGACAAATCTACGGTAGTGGCATACCTAAACAAACAATGGGATACTAAGTCTCAGCAACTCACATAGTTGACCATCAGCATTCTGTGTCTACCTCGAGAGAATGGTATCCATTTGTTAGTGCAACAGTTAGCAGGTTGTCTAAATGTGTTACTAGACCTTGCGTCCAGGAGCAGTCAAGTAATTCACATGGAGTGGTGTCTATGAGCAATCAGGTGTGCGTGACGAACCAGTGTGCGCGGGGATTGTCAACATTTGACCTATTTGCAAACACATTGACTACCAAGATACCAAGACAATCGATGCCCTAACCTGCAATTGGCCAAAGAGCGAGGTTTTGTTCGCCTTTCCTCCTCAACCAGACTTACAGAGAATTATCCGAGAATTCTCAAACCCAAACGTCTACTCTTGATAGCTCCTTGGATCCGGCGCTCCTTAGTTCTAATTCCTGACCAAGTGCGTGACCAAGCCCCATTTGGCCACGCGCATCCAGAGTTGCCATCCAGAAATGCTGTCTCAGTCCCATTGGCCTTCATCCGACTCTTCCTACCCCTACCTTCATAGAAAAACAAGTGTTTTCTGACAAAAGTGACAAAAAATGATACACAGCCATTGAGAGTCCACTGTAAAGGTCTATCGGTTTCAGTGGAACACGTTTGCCAGCTATAGAACTAAATTGCAATTAAATCCGTTCAAAGCCTCATCCGCGGCGGTTAGACCTTTTTAGACAATCTCTTTACAAACGAGCATTTAAAGGGGGTTTGATCAAAGGTTACCATGGCTCTATGCTGAAAGCCTCGACAGGTTTTGACCCAGGGGAAGATCCTACTTTATCTATGTTGTTATTTATCTTTCCTTTGTCTTACGCTCTTAAAAGCAAGCCAATACATATGGCGATGATGTTATTTCTCCAGAAATGCAATGGTAAGGTGCACCTTCCTTTTATTCTTGGTCGCAGGAGAGGCGAAATTCACGCCCTGGATTGCCAAATACTCAAGGAAAACGGGGAGTAGCTGAAAGTTTTCATTCGTCCGCAGGCCTTGGTACAATAACGCTACCAACCTTAGCAAACGAAAATACCGAGCCCGGCTTGGTCCCACTTTGTGCCCAGTGCGAGCCTTGCGTAAGTACTTACAGTTTTCGAAAGAGTACAAGAAAGAATCATTATTTCCTTCGTGTCAACATTTAATAAAGATCTGTCTAAACAGACCATTTCTAATTGCATTAGCTGCTTACAGTAAAGCGCAGTCGGAAGCAAAATTTAGAGATCTCTGCGACGGCCAAAACCACCAAGTAAGACAAGTCACTAACCCATTAGAGCTCTGCTTAGCCTGTCCTTGTCTGACTTATGAAAAACTGGTTGTTGGTCGTCGCTAAATTTGTTTATTAAATATTACCTGAAGGACTCTTCTCACTGCAAACTGCTCTTTGAACCCTTTCGTCTCAGCTGAATCAGTAGGCTCTAATTGGCCTTTATCTGTTGTAGTGAACTGATGGCCAAGAATAAAGGCAAGCATAAGCAGAAGGAAACCATCTTCCACCGTTCCGCTAATGGTTCTGGCAGGGGCAAGAAAGGCCAGAACCAAGGTCGTCGGTAACTGCGTGCATCATTGTCAAGAGGACTCTACGTGCACGTGTGCTCTAGTTACTGCTCGGTGAACAAGTGGTTCGTTCTGTAGTGTGCGCACAGTCTGTCGTTGGTTCAAGTCAAGTCTTGGTACCTCAACCTCGTGAATCTGGTACTAGATCGTCCCTTGGTAAGAAGGGAGGATGTGCACACCCTTCTGAATGCGTCCGTTTTGGCCACTAGAGAAGGTCTCACAAGATTGGGTGCCAAGACCTGTCTGATCACTTGCCAAATGCTTGCTTACGTATTAGATTAGCATGTTGTAGTGCGCTCATCTATCTTATATGAGTACTTCATGTTACTGATTAATTATCTGAGTGCAATGCCAGTACGTTAGTACTACGTTTTTTCAGCTTGGTTCTTGGTTATGTTACGAATATAATTGACCAAGCTAAATTACTTGTTATCAATGTGAAGGGCTTCTGTCTTGGTTAATCGCCTGTACACGTGTAATTCTTTACTTTTTGTAAGGGACCCAGCAGTGCTTAGAGTTATAGAGTGTTTGGTCATAGGGTTGGCTGCATGGATCGTCCCTTGGTAAGAAGGGAGGATGTGCATACCCATACACTACGATTATCTTTGTGATAAAAGTCAAATAAATAAAGATCATCATGCACTTTTATCAACTCTAGACACTTGTTGTAAGATTGTTCTCTCAACGCAGGTCACACTTGTTCTTTTTTCTGGTCCCATACAAAAGTGGAATTAACGATCTCGGAACTTTTGTCAAGTAAAACTGTCGTTTATTTTCATAAAACGCTCTTTTAACGATAAAAGCGTAATTTGCGTTCCCCACTTATGTCATAAGTTCCCGCCCACCACCCGTCTTACCTAGATGTGATTGGTACTAGGAAACAAAGCTCGAATGAGGTGTGGTGCAAGGATACCAACGATTCTGACTGATCGATATCTAGACCGGGATCATTCGAGCCACTATGCGACAATTACGTTTCCAGGATGCTTTATCCTTCGAGTTACATGAGAAACCCCTCCAAATGTTATTATCAAATACTTGAAAGAATGATATTTTCTAGATTTTATTTTTATGGGCTGTGGTTTGTAGAAGTGGTAATAAGTGAGAATGTGTATATTTTTTGTCATTATCAGTGGTATTATTAATTTATTCAGTTACTTACAATAGGCCAAGAGGTTTGTATCAGCTCTTTTAGATCGGCTCTAAAGTCTCCTTTGTAGCATTCCATTGAACAATTTTTTTTTTGCTTTCACCTTCAACACACAAAACAACTTAAGTGGAAAAAAGTAACTAACCAATTGATTAACTAACTGACTGACTAACTAACTAAATTATGATTTTATAAACTGAAAGCAGGAAATACCATTCCTGTTGTAGGCATGGCGAGTAAGTACACTTCGTCGAATACCCTTGTACCAATCAAATGTGTGCTATGCACTATAACAACGTAGTTGAGCTACGAAGATCATTTAACAGGAGATCAGAAACTGTAATATAAAATCAAAACGTTGGACAGTCTGCCATACCGCTTGCACCCATCTTTAAGGTTCGTGCTGCCAGTGCTGCAGGCTGTAGAAGCGTTTTAGGGTATATGTTGAGTGTTGATTTCATTTTATGATTGTCAGTGCACATATAAAGAAAACACTAAAACTTTTGCAGAATATAACAGACGTAGATAGAACAATCATATTTCTTGCTGCTCCAATATTGTAAACTAAAAGTGTGTACTTTTTCTTCGTCAGAACTACGCGATTAAGCGACAGAAACATTTAACAGAAGTGTACAACTATCTAAATTATAAGACTAGAAGCGTATTTTGCAAGCAAAATCTTCAACACTTGACAAACATTAAAAGTTAAAAATGTTTCTTTGAACGGCTTATTATTTCTTGAACCACATGAAGTTCTTTTACAAGCCGCACAGTCTGTAAAACAACTAAGCAGAGAGCTTATGGTGCAGCACGTATGCGGCTTAAGGTTCATCTGCTTGGTTATGTTCGCTCGACGTGTTTATTGATTGAAATGACCAACACTTTTTCTCCATGCAGGCAGAGCTCGCGTAACGCCCATGCTGTTTTGCTCAACCGTTACTTTGCTTTTAAATGCGCCGCATCTATTTATTCTAAAATCTGCTGTGTTCGCATGGCGTTTTAAGCATGAAAATGAAAATCGTAGACAAAAATGGTGGGATGCACGCCCTCAGGTGAAGTTCTACATAAGTACAAAGTTTTGTGGTCCTAGGGCCTGTAGTGTCAGAGAAGAATCTGAGACAAGACCATGAATTTTTGCTGTCAAGACAAAAAATAGCCCAACGGCTGCCCTCACAAATTCATATAAGCCTTGACCAAGTCAAAGACTTGTCAAGTGTTAATAACACTCGCGTTTGTACTGACAGCACTGTCGCTGTCCTTTTTTAAGGCTCATATTTCCAGTGCTTCAGGCTATGTTATATCAGTGTGGTTTTCTTAATTATACTTCGGGATTTTCAATTCACTAGCTTATTGAAAACGTACGACTCGGTAAGGTGTTTCCGTATGTTTCCTTTTTTAAAGCCAAAACCTTGTCACGCGAACTCCTCCGAGACGGCTAGGGGTAGGAAGACCACATTTAGCAGAGACATAGTATAGCATGTTTAGTGGGTCCAGCTCATCTTTTTAGAAATTCATTAACATTTTATATGCAAAAATGGACACTGAAATTTAAAATTTGGAAACCTTGTCACGCGAACTCCTCTGAGACGGTTGGGTCTAGGACGACCAAATTTAACAGATAATTTTATGGCATGTGTAGTTGGTCCAGCAGAATTATTTGTAAAATTCATTAACATTTAATATGCCCAAATGGACATTGAAATCTTGCCATTCAAGCCAATTTTAAGCTTAATGAATGGCCCATTAAATCTTGCCATTCAAGCCATTTAAGCCCAAACTGCGCTTTGATTGCGCAGTTAAGGAACTGTTTTGCTATCAACATAGGCGTATTGATCGCCCGACTCTGTACAATGAGAGCGATTACAGTATGTGTGAGCAGGCTGAAGCTGTTTTCCCCGTTTTGAGTAATAAATTTTGCTCACTTATAAAGGGTGATGAGAATTTGAGAATCGCATTTTGAGCCCTCAGCCAATACTGGCTGAAGGTGTTTGCTATCGGTCTGTCCGTCCGTCGAGCTGTCCGTCTGTTTGTCTGTCCGTTACCTTTTTTGTCCGGGCGATATCTCAAAAACTATTTATTGGATCTTCACAAAACCTTACAGGAAGAAAGTATATACAGTGTAGATATGCAACGGGGGGGGGGGGGGGAGGGTTCAATTTGTCACTTGTCCGTC